>CM033640.1:2144025-2287950 GCA_019453435.1 Rhinogobius similis | reverse complement strand
ATAAAGGCCCTCTCAGAGAAAAATGTGTTTTGATGCAACAAAAAAATGAAATCTGCCTGTAGTGTCTCACCTCAAACTTCATTTTCTATTCTTTATTAAATCTACTTATTTAATCTGGAAATCTTTATAAAAAAACACAGCATTTTTAATTCATCCCACTAAACATGTTTTAACACTTGCACTTTCTTCTGGTAATTGCCTGGTTTTGTGCAGTTCTTTTGTGTCATGGTGTTTTGAAATGTTCCAGGAGTGTTGCGGAAATGGTTTCACCAAAAAAGAGTTGCTAAGAAGTGGCTTTACACTGGAGCCTGTGGTGAGAGGTGCCAGCTGCCGCGCTGAAAGCTCTGCAGATGAGGTTTGAAATAGCAGCGAGTCGGTGGCTCCACTTCACCGTCGACGGAAGGAATAAGCATCATCACCATCAGACGGCCATTGTTTGGGCTCGAGGAGAGCGGAGCGAAGAAACCAGGGAAGAACATCACATCAAAGACTGATTCTACCAATCCCATCGATACCAAAACACAAATCACTAGATATGAATTGATACTGACTGGGTTTCAACACATCAACTGCCACGCTAAACTGATGATACTTAAAGGGCCCATGACAGGTTGGACTACTCATTTAACCAAAATGTAGTTCAGTTAAACATATTTAAAAATTAGCTAAAATTCTTTACAAATTTTGAGACACTGCTTTTCTAATTTTTAGCTTTCTTTAATTTTACTCTCCTGGTTGTAAATGATGACATCACGCTAGGAAATTACCATAGCAATAACACCGTAAACCGGACCAAAACTCATCTAATGTCACATTATTTTGATATGACAAATACAAATAAATGTGAACACCTTTATTTCGTTGAATTAATGTTTAAAGGGTCAAAAAAGTAGTTTACTTTGTGTAAATGATGCATAATCTTTGTCTCCCTAGTGTGATGTCATCAGTTTGTTTACTTCCTGTATTTTTCAACTTGTTTATCATCTTTTCTCCACAAACAGCGACCTGATTGGTGTAAAACTATAATTTCTATTTACAACAGATATTAATACACTAAATAAAGCCAAAATTAGAAAATCATAGAAACCTGTCATACGCACTTTAAGATGTCTCCGTAATGTTTTGTTTTTAATCAATTTTTATGCAATTCTGGTAAGCATTGTTTATCATTTTTAGTATTTTTAGTTTGTCTGCACAAATAGACCTTTACAGTTTTATTCTGCTCTTTAATTGTTGCTGCTCATGCCCTTTAACGATGGGTTTACTGGGATTATCCTCATTTACGGTCAATGTGTATTATTTTTAACATTATTGTTTATCGCGACATTTTCTGGACCAATGTATTGTGCTTCAAAACGTGTTATATTTTATTTTATCAGTTCAAGCTGGGATGGAGCTAGTGAACACACAAAACTCATTGGTATTGGATTCAAACAGAAATCGCTACCAATATCAGACCAAATGATCTCCAAGGACGAAACACATTCATAGCTTTGAAACAGATCGTTGTGAGATTTGAGGAGTCTGAACTACAAGACAAAAGCAAACTATATTGTCAGGTTTGATCCAGAGCAAAGTGGAGTTACGTCTTGACTGAAACAATCACTTCTAGATCACCACCAGAGCCTCCGTGTTTCTGATAAGGAAGATACATTATTAAATGACAAGGTTACAGTCGAGCACAAAAACAACATCGCCACTGAAGCAGGAGAAAAAGGCAATAAAGAGGTTTAGATTTGGAGCTTTCTGATTGGTTGTAGGTGTCTACCCTGGGATTGGCTTCTTAATGAATGAGTCAATTAGCAGCGGCGAAGACTTAACCAGCTGCTACACCGTTAGCTTCTCGAACAGGTGCGCTAAACTCGAGACGTGCGGCCTATGCATATTCATGGCACATTCCTGCAGGTATGAATTCAGTCCATATAGTAGCGTTTATGTCGGCGCATGCGGAGGAAAATGTTAGCTTTTCAATTAGCGCGGCAGGTGGCGAGGCTAGCGACGGCATCCGAACATAAGTGCAGGGGCCGGGGCTGGTAAACGCATGCTAATGAATGTGATTGAGTATGGCCAATGTCAATCTAAGCAGTAAGTCAATCAGCAGCAGCAGATGTGTGGGCGGCGGCACGCTCGCATATGTTAAATAGTGTAGCTTTACTCAGCTCAGCACAGCGCTTTGGTATCGCGGCTTAAAAACGTGCAACACGTGCTCTAGGAAATACAGGTACAGAGGTAAAAAAGCTGGTACGGCCCCTTTAAAGTAGGTCACGAGGACAGACAAAACACAAACTTCATAAAACCTGCTTGTTTTCTAATCTCTTTGAGCGCAGACCACTTCTGGTGTCAGGGTTTAGGGACCAAACGTCTCCCTGGCAAGTTGTCTTTTCATAGATTACAAACTGACCTGGAAAGCCACGTACGTAACATTTTTGTATGTACACAGCTTTGTGAACGAGATTGCTGACTGTGATGTATCGAATCCCAGACCACCCCAACATCGACTGTGTTAGCCCTGTGATGAGTTGGAATGAATATTGAAACAGAGTGTTTTGTAGGCTCAGAGCAAGTAGGACTCCCCAAACGCTCAGCCTTTTGTTTTTAAACCTAACCATGACCCTACCCTGATTGTGAAATATTTAAACTTATCAAACGTGTACATTGATGCAGTAATGGTGACTGACATATTATTCCTGTTCCTTCTTTCAGATTTATCTGGTGGCAGTGCCCACATAACATGGACATGTGCTCAAACCAAATCAAGCCAAACGAACACAGCGCACAATATGATGAAACAAGTGAGTGCGAAAACAAGTCATGTGGACCAAATATACCACCAAACTATTACAGGACACCGGAAGACACCCGGCCAACACCAGCACCTCACATCTGTCAGAGACAGTTACAGCCGCAAGCGGCACAGAAGGCCTTTGAATGCCACTGTACGTTTCCTCCTGTACATTTACCTCAAACAACACGCAGATTTATCATGAAACAGAGTTATATTAGAGCCAATAAGGCTTTACATTGTTTTTTTTATTTTTGTTTAATTTTGATATTTAAATTACTATGGATCAATGGATGGATTTAAATGATTAAAAAAACTATTAAAGAATAATGTTTCAAAAGTGTAATAAAACTGACACATTGTTTATTCCATTGGCAGTGCTAGAAATCATATATTGTCAAAAATCTCCTCTCCTCCCTCCTCTCCCTCTCTTCTCTCCTTTCCCTCTCTCCTCTCCCTCTCTCCCCTCCCTCGCTCCTCTCCCTTTCCTTTCCCTCTCTTCTCTTATTTCGCTCTCTCCCCTTCCTCTCTTCTCTCCCTCTCCTTTCCCTCTCTTTTCTCCTCTCCCTCGCTCCTCTCCCTCTCTCTTCTCCCTCTCTCCTCTCTGCTCCCCTTCTCCCCTCCCTCTCTCCCCTCCCTCTCCTTTCCCTCTCTCCTCTCCCCTGTCTCCTCTCCCTCTCTCCTCTCCTTTCCCTCTCTCCTCTCCCTCTCTCCTGTCTCCTCTCCCTCCTCCCCCTCTCTCCTCTCCCCTCCCTTTCCCTCTCTCCTCTCCCTCTCTCCTCTCCCTCTCTCCTGTCTCCTCTCCCTCTATCCTCTCCCTCTCTCCTCTCCCCTCCTTTTCCCTCTCTCCTCTCCCTCTCTCCTCTTCCTTCTCCCTCTCTCCTCTCCCTCTCTCCTGTCTCCTCTCCCTCTCGCTCTCTCCTCTCCCTCCCCTCTCCCTCCTCCCCCCTCCCCCTGCCTCTCTTGCAGCATTAACCCGTGGTGTCGCACCTGAGCCGAGGAGAGCGGGTGTGTGCGCGGCGCCGCTCAGCCGTGAAAATGAGCCGTAATAAAAAGTCATTTGCATGATTGGGCTGAGTGGGACGGGACGGAGGTCAAGGACGGGGCTGGGTGGGTCAGCCATGTTGGCAAGAGCAGCGGTGATTGACACGAGGGCACCATGGCAACGGCTGACGAGTGACTACAACTTGCATATTCTAAAATAAGGAGCGAGACAGAAGAGTTGGTCCAGGACGAAGAGGGCGGCTCACAGAGGAGCTCAAGGAGGACTTCAATTACTTCAAAGTAATATTACTCAAGTAGAAGATCAGAGTGGGACCTCAAGAAATGAATCAAGAAGTACAAAAGTATTTGGGAAAACAGTCATTGTAAGAGTAACGAGACATTGGATTTATAAGACAAGGATAGGATAAACAAATGATGGACAAATCTGACAAATGTAAAAGATGGAAGAAAAAATTTTAAAAAAAAAAGAAAAATCATTTCTGAAGGTGCAAGGGAAAAAATCTTTTTTTTTTAAGCTTACCATGTTATAATGTCGAAAAACATATCTAGTTTTGGATTTAGCTTCATTCATTCATCATTAATCCTGTTTACGAGGGGGTCTGACAAGGGTAGGACTGGAGCGCTTCTATCCCCCGGAACAAAATGCCAAACATTTGGGAAGTTCCAGCCTGGATAAATCTATGGGAGAACTACTGTTTTGGAACAAAATATCTACAGTAGAAATACAGATACAGGTATTTGTTCAGGATCAGCTCCACAAACTTGTCATATTAATCTTAAGGTTTATGGTTGGAGTTGAAAAATGATCACTTTTGTGTATTTGTGCTGACAGAGAAGACGTTGAGCTTCGTGCTAGTTTTTGTTTCATAGGATTAGGGTCATCTCACACTTTCACAGAGAGTTCTACCTGAGGATTCTGACTGGACCAGCCCAGTTTAAACTATTCACCTTATTCTGCCCCGCCCACTTTTGTCTCTTTTTGCGACAGATCCGGCGAGAGTTCCGTTCAAGCTAACGGTGAACGAGGGAAAGTCTCGCTAAAACATTATATGAAGTATAATGAAGAAGACTGATTTGTGTAAAATGTGTGTGTTCAGTGTCCACGAGCAACAACAAGTCACAAAGCACTGATTATGTGGGCGGCCTGAAAACAGCGCTTTAGTCTGTGTAGAAATTATTTTTTGTTGAGCTCGTCTGCCCCGTGTAAACTACCGTCAAATGCGGCCTATAAACCGCTACTTTTTTCTCATATTTTCAATTTCCCCCGAGCCCGCGCATGTACTGTCCGAACCCGACCTGGGCACGATTCGACCCAAACCTGACCCGAGCCGGCGCACATGTGTCTGAACTGAACCGAGCCTGCGCACTTGTAGTACCGGAGTTACGTAAACTGAGCTCCGTGCAAAGTTTTCTTTGCCTGACAGGGCGAGTGTTTAAATCAAATCAAATCAAATCAAACTTTATTTATAAAGCGCTTTTCATACAAAAATTGTAACACAAAGTGCTTTCCAGTTTACATATTAAAAACAATTCCCCGAACCCACCCCCACCCCGACCCCACCATCTCCACAGTAAAGCTTCCATGCAAACAGATACACGTACGCATGCACACACACGCGCACACACACGCGCACACACTCACGCACACATACATACATTAAGATACTGGGCATGAGGCTAAATGCAGGTGAACCAGCTGTGAGAGCACCATCAGAGGAGCCGTCTGTACCAGGAGCAGAGAGTCGCCTGCAGCCAGAGGACACAGACTCAAGACCCAGAGGAGAGATTAGGCACAGACCAACCGCCAGCAGGGGCCCACGAGCCAGTGCCCAGGGGCCACAGATGACCGCCGCTCCCAGTACAGAGGGCCCCTCAGAGGAAACACTGGAGAGTCTAAAATGAATAAAGGGATTCAGATAAAGGAGGATAAAGATAAAATATATAGTAAAGTAAAAACTAAGACTGGTTGAATGTAAAATATATAAAAACTAGCCTGAATTATAAATAAAATAATATGTTATATTAAATACTAAGTAAATAATATATATTAATCAAAAGCTAGGCTAAAAAGGTGGGTCTTCAGCCTGCTTTTAAAAACCTGAACGATCTCTGCGGCCCTGAGGTTCTCCGGCAGGCCGTTCCACAGACGAGGGCCATAGTATTGGAAGGACGCCTCGCCGTGAGTGTGTGTCCTGACTTTGGGGATGACTAGGAGCCAGCAGCCGGAGGAGCGCAGGGGCCGCGAGGGTTCATATGGTAAAAGCAGTTCTGAAAGATAAGAAGGCCCAAGACCATTAAGACATTTATAAACCAGTAAAAGAACCTTAAAATCGATCCTGAAACACACGGGGAGCCAATGCAGTGATTTTAAAACCGGTGTAATGTGGTCCCGCCCCCTGGTCTTAGTCAGGACACGTGCTGCTAAGTTTTGTAATAACTGCAAACCTGCAATACTCTTTTTGGGAAGACCAGAGAGCAGGGCATTACAGTAGTCTATACGACTGGAGATAAAAGCATGCATCAGCGTCTCTGTGTTGGCCCCAGAGAGAATGGGGCGGACTCTGGCTATGTTCTTTAAGTGATAAAAACCTATTTTTGTGGTGTTCTTGATGTGTGGGATAAAAGTCAGCTCAGAGTCGAAAATAACGCCCAGGTTTTTCACTTGAGCAGATGGATTAAAAGACTGTGCTTGGAGTTTGGATAAAAGTTTCTCTCTCTGGGCCTCAGGACCGATGACTAAAACCTCAGTTTTGTTCTGGTTAAGCTGGAGAAAGTTTTCTGCCATCCAGGATTTGATGTCTAAAATGCAGTTAAAAAGAGCATCCATTGGCCTGGTGTCATCAGGAGACATGGAGATGTAAAGCTGTGTATCATCAGCATAACTGTGGAAGCTGACTCCATGTCTCCTGATGACATCACCAAGAGGGAGCATGTATAGGTTAAAAAGCACAGGACCTAAAATCGAACCCTGGGGCACACCACATGTGATTTTATGGACCTTGGAGGAGCAGGTATCTAAACTTACCATGAATGTTCTGTCTTTGAGATAGGAAGCAAACCATTTGTGCACAGTACCAGAGAGGCCCACCAGGTGCTTAAGTCTGTTTAAAAGAATAGTGTGGTCTACTGTACCGAAGGCAGCGCTCAGATCCAGTAGAACCAACACTGTCACCTGTTTAAAATCATAATTTAGTCTGAAATCATTTAAAATCTTTGTCAAGGCTGTCTCGGTACTGTGGTTTACCCTAAAACCAGACTGACATTCCTCAAAAATGTTGTGTGAGTTTAAAAAATAATTTCATTCATTCATTCATTCATTTTCTACCGCTTATTCCCGTTAGGGGTCGCGGGTGACTGGAGCCTATCCCAGTGACTTTGGGCCTTAGGCGGGGTACACCCTGGACAGTGGCCAACTCGTCGCAGAGCTAACACAGAGAGACAGACAAGGACAGACAACCATTCACTCTCACATTCACTCACTAGGGACAATTTAGAGTTGTCAATTAACCTACACAGTCATGTCTTTGGACGGTGGGAGGAAGCCGGAGAACCCGGAGAGAACCCACGGTAACACGGGGAGGACATGCAGACTCCACCCAGAGATCGTGTGATGTTGGGGTGGTTCGGAATTCGAAACCACGATGTTGGGGTGGTCTGGGATTCGAACCCGCGATCTCCTTATTGAGAGGCAGAAGCTCTAGCCGCTCTGCCACCGTGCACCCCAAAAATAATTTAACTGAGTAAAAACAAGTTTTTCTAAAATTTTGCTTAAAAATGGTAAGTTAGATACCGGTCTGTAATTGTTAAAATCATTAAAATCCAGATTGCTCTTCTTCAGCAGGGGCCTCACCACCGCCGCTTTAAAGGCAGTGGGAAAGACCCCTGTCTGAAGAGAGCAATTCATCATATTTAAAAGCTCCTCCCTAAAAGATCCATAAAATGACTTGGGTTGGGTCCAACTGGGTTGGGATTGGGTCTAAAAGACATGTGGTGGGTCTCACTGAGGAGAAAACTTTGTCAAGACTCTCAGCATTAACCAGGACAAAACCGTCCAGTGTTTCCTCCGGTAAAGACAAACACTCAGATGTGTTAAAAACAGAAGTTCTACTTGATAAAATGTCACATCTGATAGTGCTTATCTTACCCATGAAGTGGTCTGCAAATTCCTCACAGATGGAGTCAGAAGCCGTTATTTGAGGTTTATTAAAATTAGGGTTAAAAAGTTGATCAATGGTAGTGAAAAGAACTTTGGGATTGTTTTTCTGATCTGTGATTATTTTAGAGAGATGTGCGTTCCTTTAGTGTTCTACCTGCACCAACGGGACATCTCCTGTACCAGACGGGTCTGTTCCTCCACTGACGCTGGCACACATGATCTCTCTCCCTCACTCCTTTCTTCAGATTTTTGGAAAGGCATCCATGGTCCTTCTCTTTCTCCTCTGCTGCTCTCTTTTTCTCTTTTCTCTACTCTGTGTAGCAGCTGCACACTTTCATTAAGGCTTTTCTCACGTCACATATTTTGACCACTTTATTAGAGGATGAGAAGGAAAACAACACAGCATTGGTTGCACACCGCACTCTTTCACGTGGAGCGCATGTTACAACACATGTGTGCACCTCTGTCCCCTGGGCCCGAACCGGCCCGGCCCGACAACGTAAATGTCTCATGTTAAACGTGGACACCTGCGGCTTATAGTCAGGTGCGGCTTATATATGTACAAACTTGTTTTTCTTTGTGAATATGGCTGGTGCGGCTTATCCTCAGTAGCGCTCAATAGTCCGCATTTTACGGTACAACTGAAAAAAATATGGCGGCGCCCAGGGCAAATTCTGGAATAAGGGCTGCTAGCTTTTTTGGTGCCCTATGCAAAATGTCTTGATGATGCCCCCCCCGCCCCGCATTAAATGACCAAACCCACAATTACTTTCATTTCTTACCATGTTCATTTTATTATCTTAAATTAAATGCACAATATATAGTACTATAAACACAAGATGGAAATGTAAGCCAACAAAAAAATATTAATAAATATCTTAAATAACTAAATAAAACTTAAATATTCAAGTGTAAAACAAATACCACCCAATAAAAGTGCAAATACGAATATATAGATAGAATCATCCAACAAGTGAAGTCTATGTAAACATTAACAGGCTCCTACAAATGTGTACGTCTACATTTTCTAGCTGCAAAGTTGTTTATCAAGTCATCATATTAGAGCTTCTGTTCCAATTGGTGGTGAGTTCAAAGGGTAAAAGAAACGAAATATTCGTAACTGTAAATGATTACTACTACTACAATTTATTTATTTATTTTTTGCAAAAAATGAATAAAAATAGTTTATTCAGCTTTAAGAAATGCACAGGAACTGTTGTCATTGTGAATGTATCATTGGCATCACATTTATTCACGGATTAAGTGCAGTAAAAGCCCACGCACCAAATGTCCCCTAAACGCCTCAGAGTCAGACGTTAGCTGCAGAGCGGCAGGTAATAGGCTCCTCCCTCTCTCTCTCGTCTTCATCATTCTCTCAAACTTTGCCTGGGGTCTTGGCCATCCCTGTTCTCTGAGGGAGGAGCCGAGGAGGAAAGAGAGAGAGCCCTTGGTGTCGCGGTTTTATTAAATTACGTGCATGCGCTTCACTTTGGCGAGCGCCGGAATGCGGCGCCGCATTCCTGCGCATCCGGCGCCGCATGCGCCGCGTGGGCACCGCTCGTTTTCGCCACAGGTGGCCACGGCACAGCCGATGTGGTGCCCCCTGAGCACTTGGTGCCCTATGCGCTGTGCGTTACGTGCTTTATGGAAGCGGCGGCCCTGGTCACGTGAACCTTGGGATGGGATTAAGTGTCACACTGATTGAACAGTTGTCTTTTCCCTTGTCTCTTTCATTCATTCATTCATTTTCTACCGCTTATTCCCGTTAGGGGTCGCGGGTGACTGGAGCCTGTCCCAGTGACTTTGGGCCTTAGGCGGGGTACACCCTGGACAGTGGCCACTCGTCACTGCTGACACAGAGAGACAGAGACAAGGACAGACAACCATTCACTCTCACATTCATTCACTAGGGACAATTTAGAGTTCTCAATTAACCTACACAGTCATGTCTTTGGACGGTGGGAGGAGCCGGAGAACCCGGAGAGAACCCACGGTAACACGGGGAGGACATGCAGACTCCACCCAGAGAGATCGTGTGATGTTAGGGTGGTTCGGAATTCGAAACCACGATGTTGGGGTGGTCCGGGATTCGAACCCACGATCTCCTTATTGAGAGGCAGAAGCTCTAGCCGCTCTGCCACCGTGCACCCACCCCTTGTCTCTTACATACGTGTAATACACAATTACACCACCAGAGCAAGCTCCACGCCCAGCTTGGTTTAATACCCAGCTATCGACCCCTGACCCAAGCACTAACCCTAACTTACCCAATTTAACCATATAACTATCGTAAATGAATAAATGGTCCTTGTCTTGACTGAACAATGACGTGGATTCCTCTGAAGAGCTTCACAAGCCAAAGATTCTGACAATTTGGAAACACATATGACTGGGTTCAAGGGAGATCATGCATCAAACTTATCTGACTCCATGGAGACAAGAAGGTCAGATCTCAGCAGTAAGAATGTATTTTTTTCAAATTGGTAAGTAATAAAAACACGTGTTATTGAATAAATGCCCTCCATTAGAAAGGTTACTTAGTGCACCTATAAATAACGATGGACAATATTTTGTCAGCAAGATTCAAAATACAAAACCTGATCCATGCATTCTCTGAGAAAAAGCTGTTGCTGAGGCAGACCATGGTTTTCAGTGTGCAAGTTATACAAAGGAAGTACTGCCAAGTTGTCAAAAAAAAAAGAATCCATAAGGCACATCGTCTCTGCAGCTTCCACATAACTGAGAGAACGACACAATAGAAGGACTACAGTTCCCAGCAGGCCTTGCAGCAGTGCTCGGCATGTCATTAGCCTGTCACAGGAGCTAATCATGATGTATCCACAGCTGTTAGCCGCACATGTGCCTCCAGTGGAGCAGGGGATTGTTGACATCTGAAACATACGCTGCATAATTCATCTCATAACTCAGCTTTTAGCACAAATATAACACGAGGGGAAAAGCCACAGAACACAGGGAAATCCAATCAAATGATGGATAGAAGGACAAAGGAAAACTATTGAGTGTCTTTTCTCTCGTTTGTCATAAGCTAACTACTGCCTACAAAGTGCACAAACAAAAGTAGAACACAGGAAGTAGAACATTATAGGCCAGTGGTCCCTGACATTTTTCCTTGAAGACAGAGGCCTCCAGTTCAAAGCTGTGGCCCTGACAAATGCAGCAGATGATGAAAAATATTACTAAGAAGCATTTATTTCAAACAAACACACACCAATTGTAGTTTAGTGTTCCCACATTCAATTTCCAATCATCTGTTTGGGATTTTAACACTTTCATTTATGCAAATTATTACTTTGGTGACCTGACCCTCTGACCAGACCGAGCTCTGGGACCCCCTAGAGGTCCCCGCCCTCCTCTTTGGGAACCACTGGTATGTGCTACTTCCTGACTTCTATCTCTGTCATCAATACTCACAACTACATCTGCCCAATAAACAGTTTAAGTATTCACTGAACCAAACTAAGGGTGTGGTCATATTTTCATCAGTCAAATTGTGTAAATGAGACTAGCAATGTCCCTTGTTTACAGTACGGTTACTAGGTAACAGTTACTGGGCCTATTCACAAAAACTACAACAACAAAGTTGAACGTCTCGGTCAGCATTAATAAACCAAAAAGAAATCATTTTTTCAAAATAGCTTCAGAAAGTGGAGCCATTTTTCAACTCCAAAAAACTTCAAACCAAGATATTAATATCACAAGTTTGTGGAGCCAATCCACAACAAAATGACAAGGTTCAGATTTCTATTTTGGATATTTCTTTCAAAAACAGTGAATTTCCCACAGGCCATGGCTTCCTCTGATATTTGTCATATAATCAGTAAACACAGCGTTCAACCAGGAAGTACAACTATAAATACTTAAACTAAAAGGTTTTGTATGAAATCTTAGAAATCCTGGACTGTATTCACTCTGCTTTAGGGAAATGCACTTCATACATGAACTGTCACATTAACTTTAAAAGAAATGGCACATTTTATTAGAGCATGGACTTTATTTATCGTGTGGCACTTTTTCTTTCTTTTTTTGTCTTGTATGAACATTTGGGCTTGACTCATTACTGATTCTAAGTGTACTGCTTTAGAGAAGCAGACAGTGCATTAGTTTCGGATTAAATATTCTCATTTTCTCATTAACATTTACATTTTAAATGTGACTGAGTGCAATATTAATTGTTTGTGCAATAGGTGCAAAATACATTTGTGCAATGTAGGTTTATGTGCAGTGTAAGAGTGTGTGTCTTCTGCACATGTTACAGTTGAATGTTTGGATGACGCTGTGGTCACATGGTTCCTCCCCGTGTTACCGTGGGTTCTCTCCGGGTTCTCCGGCTCCTCCCACCGTCCAAAGACATGACTGTGTAGGTTAATTGACAACTCTAAATTGTCCCTAGTGAATGAATGTGAGAGTGAATGGTTGTCTGTCAATGTCTCTGTCTCTCTGTGTCAGCCCTGCGACGAGTTGGCCACTGTCCAGGGTGTACCCCGCCTAAGGCCCAAAGTCACTGGGATAGGCTCCAGTCACCCGCGACCCCTAACGGGAATAAGCGGTAGAAAATGAATGAATGAATGGTCACATGGTCTGTGGAAATTATTTGTGTCACATCATCCTGTCCAAGGACAGCCCAAGACCAGCTCTTCTCCTCTGCTCCTCTCCTCTTCTCCTCTGCTCCTCTCCTCTCCTCCTCTCCTCTGCTCCTCTGCTCTTCTCCTCTGCTCCTCTCCTCCTCTCCTCTGCTCTTCTCCTCTGCTCCTCTCCTCCTCTCCTCTACTCCTCTCTTCTCCTCTGCTCCTCTCCTCTACTCTTCTCCTCTGCTCCTCTCCTCTCCTCCTCTCCTCTGCTCCTCTGCTCTTCTCCTCTGCTCCTCTCCTCTCCTCCTCTCCTCTACTCCTCTCTTCTCCTCTGCTCCTCTCCTCTACTCTTCTCCTCTGCTCCTCTCCTCTTCTCCTCTGCTCCTCTCCTCTGCTCCTCTCCTCTGCTCTCCTCTCCTCCTCTCCTCTCCTCTGCTCTTCTCTCTGTTTCTCCTCTTGCTCCTCTCTCCCTCTCCTCTGTGATAAATCTCTGTCCTCTGCTTCTCTGTCTAATCTGCTCCTCTCCTGTCTCCTCTCCTCTAATAAATCCTCTTGTGTCCTCTGGCTCCTCTCCTCTCTCCTTCTCCTCTGGTCTCTCTCTGCTCCCTCTCTCCTCTGTCTCTCTCCCTGTCTAATTAGTGGCTCTCTTCTCTTCTTGCCTCTATCTCTCTCTCTGTCTCCTCTTATCTTCTATGCTCTGCTTCTCCTCCTCTCCTGTCTCCTCTCTGTCTCTCCTCTGTAATCTGATGCTCCTCTAAATCCTGCTCTCTGCTCCTCCTCTGTTTCCTCTTAAGTCCTCTGCTCCCTCTCCTACTGTGTACCTGCTGTGTTCTGCTCCTCTTCCTCCTCTCTGATAATAATGTATTGTTTTCTGTGTGTTTCTGCTCTTCTCCTCTGCTCTGCTCTTCTGCTCTGCTCCTCTCCTCTGCTCTTCTGCTCTTCTCCTCTGCTCTGCTCTTCTGCTCTTCTCCTCTCCTCTCCTCTGCTCTGCTCCTCTCCTCTGCTCCTCTGCTCTTCTCCTCTGCTCCTCTCCTCTGCTCCTCTCCTCTGCTCTGCTCCTCTGCTCTGCTCCTCTCCTCCTCTCCTCTGCTCCTCTCCTCTCCTCTCCTCCTCTCCTCTGCTCTCCTCTCAATAATGTACAGTAGGGGCCCCAAATGCAGAATAATTAGCCTCTTGAGTGGTTCTTTTTGTTTTTAAAGTTATGGATACATTGGTAATGAATATGAAGGTGTATTATGGTGCATTATAAAGTAAAATATGGGCCCCAAACATATTTTGACTTAGAGGCCCCCAAAAAGCCAGGTACGGCCCTGTTACAGTTTCCACCACAATCGTTTTTTGCCTTCACGTGTTGCACTTGTGTCAAAATGATAAATGCCTCCCATCCTCCACACCACAGGAGGCTGATGCTTATAGCGCCTCCCTGTGGTGATGAGTGGGAATGCGTCCAGCTGGTTTTGGCACATTTTGGGGTCCATCTCTCGGTGTGTGGTCTGAGCTCAGCTGCCTAGATCCTCCTGACCACCTCAACACCATCTGGTCATCACGGGCTCTCCAAAATCAGGCCCATTGTGTCTGAATGAGCCGTCTGAACAAAGCACGAGGAGCTGGGCTGGGATTGGCTGTTTAGTACATGAACGGAAAGCAACACATTCATCTTACTTTCTTGACTGATGTCATCCCAATACAACAAATGTTTTCTTAATAATTAAACTCTAAATCCTAACTGAATTAAACTTTTTTATCCTACTGTCAACAATAACAAGCTGCATCGTTTGGAGCCAAGATTAAAAGAAATTTGATTTGTGAAGAGTTATGTCTGTAATGTCGTCTGTCTGAGCGGTGAGCGTTGTTAATGTGTCCACTACTTTTACTTTTACTTTCACTTTAGTTAGCTGCCCTTACATTGTGAGCATGGCGTCTGTTCCCTCATTGGCTGCTGTAAAGTGATCTTGGCTGTGTTTGTGTTTACTGGACTCACTCATATGGACATGAGCTGTAAGTGAAGTGTTAATACTTAGATATTGTGCGTATTAATGACCATGAAAATACAATGAAATGATGGATAGAAGGACAAAGGAAAACTATTTAGTGTCTTTTCTCTCGTTTGTCATAAGCTAACTACTGCCTACAAAGTGCACAAACAAAAGTAGAACACAGGAAGTAGAACATTATAGGCCAGTGGTCCCTGACAGTTTTCCTTGAAGACAGAGAATGGAGAGGCCTCCAGTTCAAAGCTGTGGCCCTGACAAATGCAGTAGATTAAAAATATTACTAAGAAGCATTTATTTCAAACAAACACACACCAGTTGTAGTTTAGTGTTCCCACATTCAATTTCCAATCATTTGTTTGGGATTGTAACACTTTCATTTATGCTAATTATTACTTTGGTGACCTGACCCTCTGACCAGACCAAGCTCTGGGACCCCCTGGAGGTCCCTGCCCTCCTCTTTGGGAACCACTGATGGGAACCACATGAGCTGTAAGTGAACTTAGATATTGCGCGTATTAATGACCGTGTCACACTAACCTTTTTGGTTTTTTAATTCACTTAAATGATTGAAGTCGATAAAAAAGAATATTATGCAATACTTTCAGTCTGTTAAGAGGCAGAATAACAGGGAATGTCACTTCATTAACCCAATTTAAAACCAGCAGAGCCTGACACTTATAATCAGCTGCTAATAAACAATGTGTTGATCCATCTCTAAAGTTTTCACTACCGGCTCCTCCTCCCTCCTTTATATCGGTACTGGCCCCTAAAAATCCATATCAGTTGTGCTCTAGTTTTGTAAATTTGGTAAAGTCATTTGTTCAAAAAATCCATACAGTCCCTCCTTGCTTGAACCAATGACAAACAGGCTCTGATTTTGGGAGTAAACATTTATATTTTATGACTTTATTGCAGGAGAAATAGTGGTTTAGACGTGTGATTTATGAGACACTCCCCTGTCAATAGTAACAGACCTGAGTATTAACTGTTCTTTCTCTCAAGCTGTAAAGTTAAATTGATGTTTTATTTGCACAGGATGGATTTTTATGACCAAAAACAGCCCACATATTTGAGTATTCCAGTCAGCGTGAATCTTAAAGGCCGTGTTTCCATTAGCAGCAGTGCTTTTTGATTTCCCAAACTCCATCTCTAATCAGACTACGATAGGCTTTATGATGTGCTTGGCCTAATTGAAAACCCTCTGTTATTGAAGGGTTTTATGTCGTAGAGTGGAACATTCAAAGCAAAGCAGTATATCTCCATGGAGACAAGCAGGGGCGGTCCTTCATCACAAAAGTTACACAGTTCACCTTTAACCTGCAAAGGCCTAGAAATAGCAAAAGGACACGGTTTTAGATTTTTTTTTTTTAGGTAGGGCTTTAAAAATGTGTCACGTTTGTCAGAAAGAGAGACAAAAAAGAGAGAAAGAGAGGGAGAGAGAGAGAAGGAAAGGAAAGAGAGTGAAAAAGAAAAGAGAGAAAAATGAGAGAGAGAAGGACAAGAGGGAGAGAGAGCAAGAGAGAGAGAGGAGGAGAGAAAAGTGGAGAAGAAGAGGGGCATGTGAGAAAGAAAGAGAGAGAAAAGAAAGAAAGAAAGATAAGAAAGAGAGAGAGAGAGATAAAAAGGGAGGGAGAGAGAAGGAGAGGAGCAGGGAGAGGTGAGAGAAAAAAAGAAAAGGAAGGAGAATGAAAAAGAAAAGAGAGAAAATGAGAGAGAGAAGGACAAGAGGGAGAGAGAGCAAGAGAGAGAGAGGAGAGAGAAAAGTGGAGAAGAAGAGGGGCGGGTGAGAAAGAAAGAGAGAGAGAAAAGAAAGAAAGATAAGAAAGAGAGAGAGAGAGAGAGAGAGAAAGGGAGGGAGAGAGAAGGAGAGGAGCAGGGAGAGGTGAGAGAAAAAAAGAAAAGGAAGGAGAATGAAAAAGAAAAAAGAGAAAAATGAGAGAGAGAAGGACAAGAGGGAGAGAGAGCAAGAGAGAGAGAGGAGGAGAGAAAAGTGGAGAAGAAGAGGGGCAGGTGAGAAAGAACGAGAGAGAGAAAAGAAAGAAAGATAAGAAAGAAAGAGAGAGAGAGAGAGAGAGAAAAAGGGAGGGAGAGAGAAGGAGAGGAGCAGGGAGAGGTGAGAGAAAAAAAGAAAAGGAAGGAGAATGAAAAAGAAAAAAGAGAAAAATGAGAGAGAGAAGGACAAGAGGGAGAGAGAGCAAGAGAGAGAGAGGAGGAGAGAAAAGTGGAGAAGAAGAGGGGCAGGTGAGAGAAAGAACGAGAGAGAGAGAAAAGAAAGAAAGATAAGAAAGAAAGAGAGAGAGAGAGAGAGAGAGAAAAAGGGAGGAGAGAGAGAAGGAGAGGAGCAGGGAGAGGTGAGAGAGAAAAGAAAAGGAAGAGGAGAATGAAAAAGAAAAAGAGAAAATGAAAATGAGAGAGAAGGACAAGAGGGAGAGAGAGCAAGAGAGAGAGAGGAGGAGAGAAAAGTGGAGAAGAAGAGGGGCAGGTGAGAAAGAACGAGAGAAAAGAAAGAAAGAAAGAAAGAAAGAAGGAAAGAAGGAAAGAAAGAAAGAAAGAAAGAAAGAAAGAAAGAAAGAAAGAAAGAAAGATAAAAAGGGAGGGAGAGAGAAGGAGAGGAGCAGAGAGAGGCGAGAGAAAAAAGAAAAGGAAGGAGAATGAAAAAGAAAAGAGAGAAAATGAGAGGGAGAGAGAGAGAGGGAGAGAGACAGGGAGAGAAAAGAGTAGAAAAGAGGGGTAGGTGATAAGGGGGAGAGGCTCAGTGTTGCTCATGTCAGTCGTGTTCATTTCTAACGACACAGACAGAAATGTCAGAGCGGCTCCTGTTAGCGCCTCAGCAGTGGTTCCCAAAGTGGGGTTCGCGAGGGATGAGCGGGGGGTCGTAACATGATTCCAAGATTGAATTTGAATAAATATGACACTGTATTTGTCCTATTTTTCAAATTAAAAACAGTATCTTTTAGTGAAATAGGTTCTAATAAGACAATGAAGTCATAAAATAATCAGTATTGAACCTGATTCAACATGCTTTGACACTTAAAATTATTTTTAATTTGGCTTTGGGGGTCCCGAGTCAGTTGCAGGGCTATTTTGGGGTCCTGGCCCCTGTTTTAGAGAACGGTCCCACCCTCCATCATCAACACATCTAGATGAAAAACTAAATCAATATTTTGACATTGCAAACATTTATTGAAACAGTGCCACAGTGAATGTGTCTGTAATCAAAGCTAAAGGTGTTTCAACCAAATATTATAACATTTTACTTTTGGGGTGACATGTTTTTTGTCAGGCAGTCTATACGGCATTTTATGGTTCCAAAATCCACCGTTTCTTACAGTGGAGGCACGTGGTATATTTTTTTAGGGGCGCACCAAAAAAAAAAAAAAGAGAGAGAGAGAGAGAACCTGCTGAGTTTTGAACCCAAATCTCCCTGATACAAGGCAGATGCTTCACCCACCGAGCCATACTGTCTCAGATGTATCTATCCAGATCCAGATCCTCCACAAACACGTCTTATATGATTAAATGATTTCTGCAGTTTACATTTGTTCACACGAGGTTGAAGATTAGATTTGAAGCTGAAATATTCATCACAGACAGAAGAAAAATGCCCCAAAGCAGAGTCTGTGACCAAAGGTGGGTCAGGGCTGCGTCTGGATCACAGCAGGTCAGAAGTATGACAGAAACATGACTCCCAATCCCTGAGCTCAGGTGCGATCCTGCCCACGCACGAGGGAGGGGCTAAAAGTAATGGAGAGAAGCTCAGGAGCAACTCTGGAGTCGATCTAAATGTGAGGCCCTCAGATACACAGCACTGCTCAGGGATCCAACGCAACGGCAAACACATGAAGATAATAATGTAAGACTATATTTAACATTATCATAACACATACTATGTACAAACACGGCCATTTTACACAATATATGAAACATATATCCAAAAAAATATATGAATTCATGTATTTTTTTATCTGGGTCAAATCACCTGCGCACTCTATTGACCAACCGCCACTGTAATGTAATGTAAAGTAATGCACTGACCACATATCCACAGTAAAGTAACTGGACATCGATGATCAACCCTTGATATCATTCATCAGCATCAATCAACAGCGGCTCAAACGTCCTGTGAAGGGCCTGAGTGACCTCTCAGGGACACTTGATTCACAGCCACAGTGACTCCTGTCCATTCATTGATGAAGTAAAGAGCGTAATGGCCCGGAGGACTTACCCAGCACGCCCAGCCGGTAGTTGAGGGTGACCACGATGACGTTCCCGTAGGCGGCGAGCACGCTGGCGTCGAACATGTTCCCCGTGCCCTCCATGTACGAGCCGCCGTGGATGAACAGCATCACGGGCTTCTTACGCCGGTCTCGGATGTCTGTTAAAAATATGGCAACAGTGTTTGATCTAAAAATACATCAAAACATTTTAATTCAATCAAGTATAGCTGTAAGTACTTGAGAGGTATTGAAGTTAATACTTTTACTTCAATAAGAAATCAATACAGTTAAAAAAAATGTAAATCAAGTGAAAAAAAAAACGGCATAACATAACATCTGATGTGTAATTTGAAGTTAGTGTAATTGGAAGCACAAAATCTGATATTTCCAAACGATTGACACAAAAATGAGACAAACTACGTCACAGGAGCAGAGCAACACCAGAGTTCAAACCATTTCACACTGTCAACATACAGCTTTTGTCACTCGTAGATTTAGTCGATGTAATCCCTCATTCGTCCAGGTGTGGTCCATCGTAGAAAGGATTTCAGGGGTTGTCATCCGGACGTTTGTTTGTAGATCTACAGACAAACGTCCGGATGACAACCCCTGAAATCCTTTCTACGACTTGTAGATTTACTCAGTGTCTGAGTACGTCCAGATCAGCAATGTCAGTAATTCACTTGTTTTTACAGACTTTATTCCAGAAATAGTGGACAACTAAACACAAGATGACAAGAACGTTTGAAGTCATCCATGATGCTACTGTTTCTTCTGAACCTACGGACCAAAAAAAAAAAGAAAAGCTAAAAGCCAGAGCCTCCTCCAGGTGCAAAGTTTATACGTGCTCCATGATGCATCTGGTCACGTCTTTCCTGCAGTTTGTTTTATATTTATTAATGTGTGCATTTAGAAAAAAAAAGATAGAACTTATCCTGACCGAACAGGACTTTAAAACGATCTAGAACAATGATGGTACCTGTGGAATGTGTTTTTGGCTGCAGCAATATCAAGAGTATAACAGGACCGAAAGTCGACTGAAATAACTTTGGACAGTTACAAAACATTTTATTGTTGGTTTATTCTCAGGGCTATGTTTGTCTGTTTGCTTTCTGTATTATTATTATTACTAAACATAAAAAAACAAAAAACTAGATGATAAGTATATTTTCATTTCAAGATTGCTCAAGTAAATGTAAATGTACTTATCCCCTGCTGAACACCTGACCTAGATCTGCCCGCGCTTCTTTCCATTTGCATCCAACACTGTTCCGTGGCGCACCTTCTGTATTTCCATATCTGATACTGATATATGAGTCTTCCTCGGCCTTTCCCCACCTCTTGTTTGCTCTCCCACCGCTCTCCAGGGCCTTGTTACGGCTAAACGTCCCGGCGATCTGCTTTTGTAGGTCGGGGAGCGCAGGGAGATTCCTCTGGTGGCCTGGTGCTTTGGCCTCACGCTGCTGTTATATTCAAAACGTATTCCCAAAGTGGCTCTTTACTCACAGAAGCAAACATTACGGGCAAATAGTGCGTTATTTCAGCCCGGCGTGGGGACAAACGGGCTCGGGACTCATTCTCCACGCCTGCTTGGCCTCATTTTGAAATGTTTAATTTGCTAAATAACCGGCTGGAGTGATTGCACAAGCACTTTCAATGCGTTTGTTGGGAAGCTGGGTTCAAAAGAGCTTTACAGGAGTTATTCTATTACTGACATGGATGATTCAAGTGATATACATCATTATGAGTCAGCTGGAATGGAATGGACTTAACGCTGCTGATGTCACTTTTCTGCTTCTGTTGAGATGGTATTGCCTTGACTGGACTGTTCCACAATATAACTTTAAAGTTAGTTAAATTACAGATGTTTTACAGAGGGAAAAAATGCATCATGTTAAAAAAGCATTTTTACAATGAGCAGGCTTGACTCTCCACAGACCTGACCTGTAACGTGGTTTGATGGTTTACTCACACATAGATATTCACTCCCTCTCTGTGCGCTGCTCAGACTATTACACTTAGAGTTAAGTCACCTCAAATGTTTCTTCATATAAATGACAGGTGAAGCCAACAGTATTCAACATGTCGTCACAGCAACATGTGACAGAGGTGTTTACCAGAAGCAAGTTCAAAAATCTCAGCTTAAAGTTTGTTAGCTCATGTCATGCTAACAGTGACTTGACCTAAATGTGCTCGATGGTATCAGCCCAAACCCTCTGGATCTTTCAGAACTTGTGTTTTTTGCAGGCAAATGCTAATGGATAATTCTAACGGCTCCAGTCAGAGTCCCTCGTATCTTCCCAGAAAAGCTGAATAATGCCACGCTGAGGAACATTCCAGGTAAAGCGGTAACATCTCACAGAGAAGCGAGTGATGACACTCCATGGAACTTTTCTGGTGGAGGTTCACCGTGCACTTCTCCAGGTGCTTTGCCTGGAATGTTCCAGTTCCACAGTACGACATTACATTGATCTGTGTCCTTGGTATCCAGTTATAGTGCAGTTTTACTACAAATCTGTATTTGACGAGTTATATTTTGTCCCCTCCCACCCTTAAAGGCACAGTTCATTTTGGTACAGTCTTAAAAATGTGTAAAAACAGCAGTTATTGAAATATTTCCTAATATTTCCAAGCATTTGAGTTTATAAGTGTTTTATAAAGATTTCAGCGACCAGAGTGGAGTTTAGCTGTTTCTTTAATGCTAACAACCACTAGCATGCTAACAGCTGACTTACAAACACTTTGTAATTCCAAGATGCAGACAGCATACAGCACTCTTTTGACCACAAGAGCTGCTTTTACAGTATCTCTGTCCATCAGCAAGACAAACTGTACTTTTGATCCATGAAACAGTGTGTGCCGCCCCTTCAGTCGTGTGTGGATGATTCCTCTAAGCCTGGATCTGGTCTTCATCACAGTAGTGTGTATTATTAGCATGTTTATGAGCCCTCCATACGCTGCACTGGTTATCAATGAGGCTGTTCTGCTCGGATGCTCACTGTGTCCCCGGGGCCTGGCGTGCAGGGGCCCCCACTGTCCCACCAGCGTGAGGGCCATATGCTGCTGTAGGCTGCTGGCATGAGTGTAACAGAGATCAGAGCCCAGTGCAGAGGGAAATCTGTGTGAGCGACGTGTGCGGCCGCTACATTTGGACAGGAATATACTGGAGTGACAGGAGGAGGCACATCTGAGGTCAATCTGCCATCGGTGGAAATAACTTTTAATGTTAGGTTGGATGCTCAGCTCTGTGCACAACGGCACTATTATATTCTTGGCTTGGCATTTATGGCTACTAGCCATGTGTTTTATTATTTTCTTCTTTTTTTTATTTTCTTGGAGAAAACAGAAACACCCAGGGCGTCCTCTGCATGGCTCTGTCCCTGAAAGCTCAGTCCTCGGTGTGTGCTTAAGGCCGGCCTCAAAGAGCTTTCATCCACAGTGTTCATCTTTTTCAAACCACAAGGCTCCTGATCCAACAGCACTGTGTCCCTGTCGTCAGAGGAGTGGCCCCTAGCCTGCAGACAGAGCCTCAGACACACAGCTCAGTCCAGAGCCTCAGACACACAGTCCAGAACCTCAGACACACAGTCCAGAGCCTCAGACACACAGTCCAGAACTTCAGACACACAGTCCAGAGCCTCAGACACACAGTCCAGAGCCTCAGACACACAGTCCAGAACTTCAGACACACAGTCCAGAGCCTCAGACACACAGTCCAGAGCCTCAGACACACAGTCCAGAGCCTCAGACACAGCACAGTCCAGAACCTCAGACACACAGTCCAGAGCCTCAGACACACAGTCCAGAACTTCAGACACACAGTCCAGAGCCTCAGACACACAGTCCAGAACTTCAGACACACAGTCCAGAGCCTCAGACACACAGTCCAGAGCCTCAGACACAGCACAGTCCAGAGCCTCAGACACACAGTCCAGAGCCTCAGACACACAGTCCAGAGCCTCAGACACACAGTCCAGAGCCTCAGACACACAGCACAGTCCAGAGCCTCAGACACACAGTCCAGAGCCTCAGACACACAGTCCAGAGCCTCAGACACACAGTCCAGAGCCTCAGACACACAGCACAGTCCAGAGCCTCAGACACACAGTCCAGAGCCTCAGACACAGCACAGTCCAGAGCCTCAGACACACAGTCCAGAGCCTCAGACACACAGTCCAGAGCCTCAGACACACAGCACAGTCCAGAGCCTCAGACACACAGCAGAGTCCAGACCAGGAGGTGTCTTCTGACCGTGTTGGTAAAGGCGCTGCACCTGACAGCACACACTCCTGCTTTCCTGCCTTACAGGATCTTATCTTGTGGATCTTATGATTGTGTCTTGCAGAAGCTGTTCCAAAGCTGTGCTAATGCTGTGCTTGGAGAACAAGTACTTCAATTCTGACAGGTTTACTACATAAGCTGGGGTGATCTCGCCACACAGTGGCTACGTGGCTGGCACTCTCACCTCACAGCAAGAAGGTCATGGGCTCAATTCCTCAGTGATAATGAGCCTTTCTGTGTTGAGTTTGCATGTTTCTCCCCATGTCTGGATGTTTCTCTAGCTCTGGTTTCCCCCATCACTGCATAATAGGTCCAAGTCCTGCAGCTCCAGTCGTCCTGCCCGGAGATGGGCCCCGCAGCAACCACTGCTCCTGAGGACATGCCCCAGCTGCATTGAAGGATGGGTCAAATGCAGGGACAATTTTCCTCACAGGGACAATCGAGGCTAAGATAATCTGAGCATTACTTTTGTTCAAATCAAATCAATTTATTTTTATAATGCCCAAAATCACAACAACAGTTGCATCGATGGGCCACAGGTAAAAGCAGCTCAGATAACTGTCCCAGAATGCCCCTGTCCTTTGACCCTCCTTCGCAGCGAGGAAAAACTACAAAAAATCCCATGGGAAAAAGTAGAAACGTCGGGGAGAACCAGAGTTTTTGATGTTGATAAAGGGGTCCCTGAGTTGATTTGATGGTATCATATTCTTCTGTACAACAAATGTGTCATCCACAAATCTGTGCCACGATGGGGCTGTGCCCGGGGCGTTTGATTCATTCTCTTTACAAATACTTAAGCCTGGAAAAAAAACAACAATCTGTGATTGAATAAAGGCAAGCTAGATAGGTTTAATGCCATAAAATGGAACATTCCAGGCAATGTAATAATATCTCATGGGTGAGAGTGAAATTAATGTTTAAACATATATGCTCAACATCAAAAGGAGTCAAATCTGTCATATTTTGAGTTGATCTCATAATAAAATAAAATTAAAAAATAAATAAAATAATAAATAATAAAAATAAAAATAAAAAAATAAACCAAAAAATATTTAGAGCAAAATAGTGACTAGCGCCCCCTGCAGTTTGCACTTCGAACAGCACAAACCTGTTCATCGTCTAAATCTGATAACCAGACTTATTTTTCCATAAACTCAGACGTCATGCTCATCACTCAGACAGCTGCACCACAGTCTCCACGGCAACCGCCTCCGTCCCTCCCCTCCCCTGCCCGGTCGTCACGGGAACCCATTGACTGTTACTGTGGCAACACACAGCATCCATCCAGCGCATCTTTTGCCCTTTTATACCTGCATCTCATTTGAGTCGTGTGGAGGTTACATCCCGAAACATGAATAAACACGGCGCCCCCTACTGGCTCAGAGGAATAAGACAGTCAAGCTGAATTCTTAAAGGAGACATATTCTGCAAAATGAACTTTTCTGAGCTTTTAACCTTGTGTTTCATCCATAGTTACTCACAGTTGACATACTGATGGATTCCTGCAGGTTTAGAGTTAATCCTGTGTTGTCCTGATACTGAGGCTCCAGTGTTTTCACCTACCCCCAAGCTCCACCCACCTCCCTGTACTTAGCTGTGTTATTTGAAAAATAAAGACTCTGAGTGATAATTGTAGGTTCTCAAATCTAATGTAGCCATTTTTCAAAAGCTAAAACATGTAAATAAAATCTGCTGCTTATTAGAGGGAAATACCACTATGAAGAGGCGGGGCTTATCAGATCTGAAGTCAATGAACAAAAAGTAAAATTATGATCTACTTCAGTTATAGTCAATACACAGTTACAGAATATCTCCTTTAAATAAATAGAATAACATCTACACAGAACTTCAACCACTGAAAGTGCTTCTGACGCTACTGTCACTACACACAGTACACACAGTACACACAGTACACACAGTACACACAGAGGTACTTCCAGAGTTACAACCGTACTGTAAACAAGGGCCAACATGGACACAAATTATGCAAAATTGACTTGTTACAACATTGTTGTCTCTTCAGTTGATTCTGGATTATGAGTTTGATGTATGAACACTTGATGATTATTATTGTTACCTCATCAAAAAGCCGTAGTTGTGTTTAACTTCATTCACACAAAATGTGGACTATAAGCTGATACTTTTTTCGAATGATTTCAACCCTGCAACTTATACAGCGATGCGGCTAATTTATGTATTTTTTGGTGAAAGAGATGGGGCAGAGAGGAATACACTAGTTTGACTGTGTTTTGAACAGTCAGTTTGCATCAGGCACACACCATCATCCCAGAAAACACACCAAGAAATGAAACGCAATCGATGTAAGCAAAGAAGGAGCGTGAGCTTGACATCAATGAATCGATGGTGAGACGTCGGAGGCGCCGAGTGAAGAGCGACTCAATGCACTGCCGTGTTACAGGTACCGTTGGAAAAAGGCATGAGTTAAATTAAAACTAAGTTAAACATGGACACCTGCCGCTTATAGACAGGTGCGGCCTGTATGTGTAAAAAGTTTCTTTATAAATATGGCTGGTGCACTCAATAGTCCACATTTTACGGTAATTAATTCTGTTTAGTAAGTCCTCTCCCTGTAAGCCTCAGATGAAAAGTTCATTCCAAATTTCCCAGATGTGTGACCTCAAAGACAGACTCTGGAGTCCTCATGTGCTGTCCATGTCCATAAACAGCACAGGAGGCCTCCAGACTCTCTTCTGAACATTTCTGACTCACCTTCATTATAACTGTTTGCTTTGTTTATTTCCCCTGTGTAGATGGAGCTCAAACACAATTCCTGAAGTGGGAAAAGCCTGGCTCAGAAAATGTCACGTGTGGTTTAAGAAGAAACTTTTTTTAGAGTTCTAAAACATGAGCTGCCAAAGCAAAAGTACAAGAGGATGTTTAAACGACAAAATAATGCAAGATGTGTCCTTTAACATAATAATGGACCTCTAAACAGCAAGCTAAGATTACCCTCCAAAATATTCACTCCAAAAATACATCAAATCGATGTCTCCTCATAGCGTTCTCATGCAGCGAGGCTCATCTGCACACCTCCTTACCATTTTAAAAACACACTCTACTCCAACACAAGAGCAAGGATTCCCACCGTGATAACATCTCCCATACGTTCAAGTGAGCGCGCCCAGATCCCAGTCGTGTATAGAAAACCATAATTAAAAAGATATGGCATCAGGTAATGCACAATTCACACGGGGACGACGCTGCATATTGAATTTTATACCTCGGACGTATTAGCATTTTAATTCTCCTATACAAGCATGTTTTTCCCCTCCCATTTCAATTTCTATTTTCATTAGTGTGCGTGTGCCATGAGGAGATAAATATTGACCTTTGAGGACCTAGTTTCTGGTGGTGTTAATAAGAAAAAATTGCAAGCGCCAAATGAACGCAAGTACGAGCAAATGGACAAGCAAATGGAAAGGTTACAGTGATACAGCAGCGTCACAGGCACATCTTATGGAGGGATTATGGAGATGGATCGGGGATCACGTTGCAAGTTCTTACACACCTCCTCTGTTTTTCCATCCTCGCCCCGTGCCATTATCTTGTCATTTATCCAAAATAAAACATCTGAGGAGAGAGCACACTTTGTCCACTGACACATACAGATGTGTGAGTGGAGCACAGAGAAGGAAAACTTTAGACGAGACACATGGATGTATTAAAAGAACTGGATAAGCCACGCCCCCTCTGTCTGTGGTCCCAGATTGATTAGTGGCCGTGCGAGGTACTGCAGCCTCTTGGAACCAGCCTTTTTCTAAAATTGCACATTATAATTGCAGACAGTACTGAATTATTATCGGTATTTAAATAAAATAGAAGGAAATGTTCTTTTCTACCGTTTCTAAAATCACCGAAATTACCGTTTTTATATGAAGTGACGTCACCGCAAACATGTGCGATACGATACAATACGATACGATACAAACAGAAGCTCGTGGAAAAGGCTCGACTAGAGACAGCTGTAAGTTGTATTTTATTTCATTTCAGACGCTTTCACGTGTGTCTAACATGAAGAACACAATTACAATCACACAAGCTAACGCTAACACAAAAACTTGCAGCTGCTGGTCGCTCGCGTCGCTCAAAGCATCTTGGGGGATTGTCATCACGTGGCGCCCTAAAGCAAAGATGGCAGCCTCCGTATCAGGAAGTAAATGCGGAAGTAAGAAATTTTTTTGAGGTCATGCGCCAATGAGCACACTGCATAGGGATAAACAGGGCGGCCATTTTGGATTCATCTTCCAGGTTTTATTATAGTTCTATGACGAGACACTACAGGAAAATGTCATTTTATGTTTTTTTTGCCTTAACTAAATGTAAAAGAAGCACATAAAAATCCTTCACTTTCACTTAAATAACTAAATAGCCTACCACTACTCCTCTTTATACTGCTCCACATACTACTACTACTTCAACTCCTCCTCCATCAATACCACTTCTCTCTGCTTGTCCTCCTCTGAACGCTCCTCGTCCACGTGTGCGCTGTGTCCATTACAGCTAAACATATGACAGCCAAAGTACTTTTATGTGTCCAAGTATTTCTCCATATCTGTGACAGTATAAAAAAACGATCAGGCCATAAACAGTTCTCCACCAACTCAAGGGAACAGGTTTATGAGCAGAGGAAATGCCTCCACTCATGGCCCGATTCTGCACTGAGTAAATGTGGAACTGTGATTGCTGCAATAAAGTGCGGTATGTTTTGTCCGTTATGTTTTATGATGATTATGTGAGTGAATAAACCAAGGAACCCCGTGTGGACGCTCCTGGTGTCTACACGCTCTTTGGAACGGTCTATAAACTGGAGTAAAGCGCATTTTTGGGAATGGTGTCAAGTCAAATCAGTCGAATTCTGCAGGAGGATGTTCTTGTGCACTTTACCTTAACCACATGCTGCTCGGACCTGTTTTTTCTAAAACGTCTGACTAAAACGAGCCTCATCATCACGATTCTTTGGACACAAACTATTGTCTGGATTCTTTGTGAAGCTGAGATTCTGTAGTTTTGTGTCTGATTTACTCTTATTCCACTTGGAAACAAACTCTGCAAAGAGGAAAACCAAAAGTCCGCCTATATTTTCTTTGCTAAATCTATGAAGAAGTGAAGCTGGTGTCTTTAGATTTTGTCTGATTGACACTATTTTTGGCTTTTGTTGGTTTTGACCATTCCTCTTTCAAAGCTGAAGCTAATTTAACAAAAAAATGTGTTTTATGGACTTGAAAGCTTGTAAACAAAAGTCCAGGTGGAATCCATATTAAAACCGAACCGTTGTGTTAGCAGTAGCAGCGCTGGAACTAAAGAAGTAGCATTCAAAATGAAGTGATGATAAACAGACGCAGTTACGGTAGCACCAGAGGGCTTTACGGTGCTGCTGTGCGCTTCCTGGAGGCGTGGCTTGAGCGCCGCGTCATCCTGGTGAAGCCGCGTCATCTTAGTGAGGAGCCCCCGTCTGCTGCTCAGCCGAGGGGGACGGAAAAGACAGTTTTCTAGCGAAAACATGAGGGAATCAATCAAAAAACCACTTTGGACACAACATACGAGGCCCAAATAGCACTGGAGGAAGGTTAAAACCTCTGAAAAGTCGATTTTGCATGTTATGGGTCCTTTAAATTTTTTTGTATTTTAGTGTAATTTTTAAATGTGAGCTTTTGGAGTAGAAACTGACTCTGATTCATCCCAGAATGTTTGATTTGATTGAAATAAGCGATGATGATATAAGTGGGTTACAGCTTTCTTTTCGTATTGAACATGTCCATTGTCCTGTTCTTCTATCAGATGGTGGATAAAAAGGAATACATTAATTTAAAAAAATAGCAACTGGATAAAATGACAGAAGCTTTTCATCAGTGACAGCTCATCTGCAGCTCTCATTTGACATTAAGCAACTCAATTCTGCCCGAACGGTTCATTACACCTTTAGGCACAAAAACGTACATGTTCAGAGACAAGAGGGTTTTTTAAAATAAATTTTCCTCTGAATCACTGGCCAGTCCCAGGGTCAACAGAAACATTCAACCTATTGCACTTGGAATGTATCCCATGAGGTTTATTTTAGCATTGTTTTTTTTGCAGCTTAAGAAAAATTATTAGAAATATGACATGTATTTGTACTTTTGCTTCTGATCTTTGACCAAACCCAAGGACTAGAAAAATACACAGGAATGCATTTGAAGTTTAGTCAGTATCAAGGTTTTTTTTTAAGGCATAAGAGTGTCCTTTTGTCTGCTCACTGTCTACATCAGATCCAAACTGGGCTCAAACCTGGACCAAGTGTGAAGCTCGACTCTGCTCTGATTTTGTGTGTTTTGGTCCCGTTTCCCGGTCTGTATCCCCCTCTCCTCTCCGTGGGTTATAAATAGTGTCTGGATTAGGGGGTGGCTTTGTTTCGCTCACTGTAACGGCTCGGATCAATCTGCTAAATTGAGGGGACAGGGAGCAGCCGACACACACCAGGCTCTCCCTCAAATGTCACGCAGCACTGTCCACTTTTTCTGTTTTTTTTATTCCTTCTATTTCAGCGCTGAGCTGTTCAGACTCTCTTTGACCGCCTTTTCCCTATTTTCTTCCGTTTTCCGCCTCAACACTGTGGGTCCTTAACTACAGCTTTATAATAACTGCACTGAACCTTAGTAAGCCTAAATAAAGCATGAACAAAGACTCAAATCATGATGAGCAAATGCTTTATCAAGAATGATTCAGGCTTAGTAACTATTTCATTAAGGAGTGGTCTTAATAAACTATTTTTAATTATGAATAAAGCCTTTGTTCATGCTTTATTAAGACATGAATAGTCATTATAAAGTAGCCTATGGACCAAATATGAATCGTTCTATAATAACATCTAATTTGAACACAGTCCAAACATCGTGTCACAAAGTTGCAGGAGGCTCAAATGAACGTTTTACCTTTGAATGTGAGTGTGAGTTTAAGTCCATATGAAGGTTCTCATGTTTTTCAAATTAGTTTGGTGGGAGGGCACCTGTAGTAAATATTTATCATGTCTTGGATCCGTGAAGTTGCAGCTCATGAAGACATTTAGAAAACAGTGGTGCAGATGGGACATGTAAATGTGCCTCTGCTGCTATTTGGGAGAACAGACACATGTAAGAAGTTATGATAATAAATAGCCTCACAGGCCAACTTTTAAAAGAAAAAGCGAAATAATATTTTAATTATTTAGCAGATCAATGTTTTTTTCATGAGATCTTCATTTTAGGCTATAGGAACAGTCTGTGATTAGAGTATCAAACATTTCAACTTACACCGCGGTTTAGGCATGATGTATTATTACATTAAATTAACTGGATAAGCCACGCCCCCTCTGTCCATGTCCTAGGTTGATTAGTGGCCGTGCGAGGTATTGCAGCCTCGGGCCAAGCCTTTTTCTATCATTGCACATTATAATTGGAGACAGTATCAGTATTTAAATAAAATAGAAGGAAATGTTCTTTTCTACTGTTTCTTAAATCACCAAAATTACGTTTTTAAATGAAGTGACGTCAGTAAGCATGTGTGAGCCGCGTGAACGAGCGTCTGACGAAACAAACAGAAGCTCGTGGACAAGGCTAGACTAACAACACCTGTAAGTTATATTTGATTTCATTTCAGACGCTTTCACATCCAATATGAAGAATACAATTACAACCACACAAGCTAACGCTAACACAAAAACTTGCAAGCTCCTGTCGCTCAAAGCATCATGGGGGATTGTGGTCACGTGGCGCCCTAAAGCAAAGATGGCAGCCTCTGTATCAGGAAGTAATGTAAAGAACTTTTTTGGGGTCAAGCGCCAATGAGCTCACTCCATAGGGTTAAACAGGACGTCATTTTGGGTTCATCTTCCAGTTTTAATTATAGTTCTTTGGGTTTAGGCAGAAAAAGTAGAGTCACTAACATTAGCAGTCGCTAACATTAGCAGTCGCTAACATTAGCAGCTTAGCTTGTGCACATAAAAGATCAATAGATTTCCATTTGAGGCAGAAATCGGAATAATTTGCTTGGTTTTCGTCAGTAATGTGAGAGCCAAGTTACATGAGCCATTAGTCCATAAATACTGCAGTGTCTCAGGTTTGCTCAATCTTTATGATATAAACATTATTATTGAAATGTTAGCAATTGTTTTTTTTGTTCAGAAATGTCGCAGTTGTAAGAGGGCAGTCTCTGGTGGACTAATTGTGTATTACAAGTATAGATGGCAAATGAAACGCACCAGTGAATGTCACTCGGTTAAGCATTTAGTGACCATGAACACCTTGAATTGTTCTTTGTACACATTATCAACAGATTAAGACTGATGGTATGAGATATGGATTATCTTATTGTGTTTAAAATGTTTTTTTTTAAATGTTATGAACGAGCTCCAGACTCTTGTGGCCCGACGTACAGCACATGTCACAGTTGCAGAGAGTTACATGTACTTTGCTCATATCATGTGTGAAAAACATGTCAGTTCCAGTCGTGTCTTTTGGCCCCATCAAAGGCCTGTTGATCAGGTGACATCCCTCATCCAACATGGCCGCCTCCCCCTCCATCAAAGCAGCTGTCAGAGCAGAGTCAATGTGTGTGTGTGTGTGTGTGTGTGTCTGCGTGAGTGTATGTGTGTGTGTCAGCTGTGATTAGAGACAGGGGCTAATGAAATGCTACCTGTCCATTTCAGATACGGGGCCAACACTTTCAATTTTCCCCAAAAAACAAATGACTCAATCCTCTCTCTCAGGATTGTTGTTCAGTCTTTATTTTTGGTCATAAAAGGGCTGTACCAGATTTATTTTCATGTGATGTTTGGCCAAGCACAGATGTAATGTCAAAGCAGCACCACTGAGTGTGCTGTGTGCATCTGACTGTTCACCTTATTCCGCCCGGCCCACTTTTGCCTCTTTTTTATGTCTATGATCCACACTCTTGTTGTAAAGGGACTTCTTGGACGCTAACGGTGTCTGTGTAAATGGCGAATGAGGGAAAAGTCTCTCGCTAAAACATTGTATAAAGTAGATCGTTTCGTCTAAAAATGTTTAATGAACAAGTGCAACAACAAGTCAGCAACACACTGATTTCCTGGGCCGCCTGAAAACGGCTTTGTAGACCGTGTAGAACGTATTTTCTGTTGAGCTCATCTGTCCCATGTAAACTGCAACAGAAAAAGATGGCAGCGTGTACGGAAGCTTCCGGAATAAGGTGGATAAAGTGTTTTATTCTCTGCAAAACAAGAAGTGAGCTGCTAGCATGCTAGTTGTTGTTAGCTTTATTGTGTTGGCAAAATTCTTTTGATAGGTGATAGTTTTTGATAGTTGTGAAAAGTGCTTATAAACTCACCACGGTGAATGATTGGGATGCTCAGAATGCACTGCACAGTGTACACTGTGTACACAAGAAGTTCTTTTTTCCATATTTTTAGGACGTTAAAATTAAGCACCTTTAATAGAGGGAAAAAGAACCCATTCCTTTTAAACTCTTTGCAGCAGTTTAAATTTATTGCTAACAAAAATAGCATGCTTATAGCACTATCTCCTACTTCACATCCAGTAAAAACTCTTTACAGTGGATGCAGACAGTGCACAACAGGCTCATTTTAACCCCACACTGCAAAGTGTGCACCATGGCATAGCTGTAAAAGCTAAGTAAGTGCGGCTTTAGCCATTTTAAAATTGCATTCTATGGTAGTTCTCAGTGCTCATGACTATTTTGTTTCGTGTTTTAATGATATTCCATAAGATTTTCCTTTTTCTTCCCCCCTTTTTGGCAGTGGCTTTTGAATCTCTCTGAAGCTTTTGGCACGACATATGTGAGCTTGTAATGTTGAGCTCATAGTTAGCTTAAAGGCTGGAGCACACTACAGGATATCTGAGGCTTAAATGATTTATAAACTTGAGACAAAAAGACCTGACAAGAGACATGAGAAGAATCCTAAACATTTAAATCATATGATCCTCTGAGAGTAAAGACTGCAGAGCCAAAGTCGTGGGCTAACAAAGCTAATACAGCTAGAAATTTGGAAAGGCGCATCCAAGAGTAACTTCTGTGCATGATGCAGCCTCTGAACCTCTGTGTCAGAGCAGCTCAATCACACACTGTTCAACAGCTGCAGAGTTCAGGAGTTTTACTGTCCCAAATACAGACACAAAGACATGAAGAAGAAAGTGGTGCGATGACACAAATCTGTAGAAATATTTAAGAATGCTAATGTTAGTTGTGGGCTAAATGCTACTGCGGTGCTCGCGCCGCCTGCTGTGTTTTATCATCTACAGAACTATGAGTTTACTTTTCAGAGATAAAACCAGGTGAACATCTGTCAAGACTCTGCTGTGACTCCAGTTGAATTGGTTGTGGGTTCAAATCCCAGCCTTGACCATGTGCTGAATGTCTACACCCTCTCTCTCCCCATTTCATGCTACAACTGGTTTATTAGACATTATGAAGTCCCATTTACTTTTTTAAGTCGGCTGTAGACTGAACAGAATGATCATATTTTATAACAGCTAAACTTTTAAAATCCTTAATAAAACATGAACAAAGACTCAATTCATAATGAACAAATAGTTTATTAAGATGATTGAGTCTTTGTTACCACTAAATGAATACACAAACTCCTAACCCCTCTAAACCAAAATAATTCTTAATAAAATATTTGTTTATAATGAATTATCAGAAATATCAAATAATAAGGCTAATTAAGTTGGGATTATAAAGTGGAACCAAAACTTTTGAATTTTGAATGCCAGATCTCCTGCTATAGTCCAAATACAAATGCAAAAAGAGGAGGGGAGTAGAGAGGAGGGAGGAGGGAGGAGGGGAGGAGATAGGAGGGAGGAGAGAGGAGTGAAGAGAGGAGGGAGGAGAGAAGAGGGAGGAGGGGAGGAGAGAGGAGGGAGGGGAGAGGAGAGAAGAGAGGAGGGGAGGAGAGAGCAGGGGAGAAGAGAGGAGGGGAGAAGAGAGGAGGAGAGAGGAAGGGAGGAGAGAGGAAGGGAAGAGTCAGGAGGAGAGAAAGAGAGGAGAGAGGAGGGGAGGAGTGAGGAGGGGAGAAAAGAGGAGGTGAGGAGGCAGGCTGAGGATGGAGGAGGCGAGGAGGCAGGCTGAGGATGTAGGAGGCAGGCTGAGGACAGAGGAGGTGAGGAGGCAGACAGAGGATGGAGGAGGCGAGGAGGCAGGCGAGGAGACACGCAGAGGATGGAGGAGGCAGGCTGAGGACAGAGGAGGCAGGCACAGGATGGAGGAGGCGAGGAAGCAGGCTGAGGATGAAGGAGGCGAAGAGGTAGGCTGAGGATGGAGGAGGTGAGGAGGCAGGCTGAGGATGGAGGAGGCAAGGAGGCAGGCGAGGAGGCACACAGAGGATGGAGGAGGCAGGCTGAGGATGGAGGAGGTGAGGAGGCAGGCTGAGGATGGAGGAGGTGAGGAGGCAGGCTGAGGATGGAGGAGGTGAGGAGGTAGGCTGAGGATGGAGGAGGTGAGGAGGCAGGCTGAGGATGGAGGAGGTGAGCCCAGGACACTCCAGGCTGAGTCCAGACAGCTGAGTGAAGCGTGGCTGATTACAAGACGTAGTACAGACGTGCCCAGTGCAAATCTGTGCTGCTTTGGCAATGAAGATGTAACAGGGACAGGGGCGTTTAACGGACAGGGGCGCGGTTAAAGGACAGGGGCGGTTAAAGGACAGGGGCGGTTAAAGGACAGGGGCGGTTAAAGGACAGGGGCGGTTAAAGGACAGGGGCGGTTAAAGGACAGGGGCGGTTAAAGGACAGGGGCGGTTAAAGGACAGGGGCAGTTAAAGGACAGGGGCGGTTAAAGGACAGGGGTGGTTAAAGGACAGGGGCGTTTAACGGACAGGGGCCGTTAAAGGACAGGGGCGGTTAAAGGACAGGGGCGGTTAAAGGACAGGGGCCGTTAAAGGACAGGGGCCGTTAAAGGACAGGGGCGGTTAACCGACAGTGGTGTTTAATGGACAGGGGTCTTTACAGGACAGAAGCGTTTAAGGACAGAAGCGGTTAAGAGACAAGGGCTGTTAAGGACAGAAGCGGTTAAGGACAGCGGTTAAGAGACAGGGAAAGTTAAGAGACAGGCGGTTAAAGGACAGAAGCGGTTAAAGGACAGGGGCGGTGGACAGAAGCGGTTAGACAAGGGGCGGTTAAAGGACAGGGGCAGTTAAAGGACAGAAGCGGTTAAGGACAGGCAGTTAAGAGACAAGCGTTAGCGGACAGGTTAAAGGACAGGGCGGTTAAGAGACAGAAGCGGTTAAGGACAGGAACGTTAAGGACAGGGGCCGTTAAAGGACAGGGGCGGTTAACCGACAGTGGTGTTTAATGGACAGGGGCCTTTACAGGACAGGGGCGTTTAAAGGACAGGGGCGGTTAAAGGACAGGGGCCGTTAAAGGACAGGGGCGGTTAAAGGACAGGGGCGGTTAAAGGACAGGGGCGGTTAAAGGACAGGGGCGGTTAAAGGACAGGGGCGGTTAAGGACAGAAGCGGTTAAAGGACAGGGGCGATTAAAGGACAGGGGCCGTTAAAGGACAGGGGCCGTTAAAGGACAGGCGGTTAAGGACAGGGGCGGTTAAGGACAGGGGCGTTAAGGACAGGCGTTAAGGACAGAAGCGGCGACAGTGGTGTTTAATGGACAGGGGCCTTTACAGGACAGGGGCGTTTAAAGGACAGGGGCGGTTAAAGGACAGGGGCGTTTAAAGGACAGGGCGGTTTAAGGACAGGGCGCGTTTAACGGACAGGCGTTTAAGGACAGGCGTTTAACGGACAGGGCCTTAAAGGACAGGGGCGTTTAACGGACAGGGGCTAACGGACAGGCGTTAAGAGACAGGGCGTTAAGGACAGGGCGGTTTAAGGACAGGGCCGTTTTACGGACAGGGGCGCTTAAAGGACAGGGACGGTTAAAGGACAGGGACGTTTAAAGGACAGGGGCGTTTAAAGGACAGGGGCGTTTAAAGGACAGGGGCGTTTAAAGGACAGGGGTGCTTAAAGGACAGGGGCATTTAAAGGACAGGGGCGCTTAAAGGACAGGGGTGCTTAAAGGACAGGGGCGGTTAAAGGACAGGGGCGCTTAAAGGACAGGGGCGGTTAAAGGACAGGGGCGTTTAAAGAACCGGGGTGTTTAACGGACAGGGGCGTTTAAAGGACAGGGGCCGTTAAAGGACAGGGGCATTTAAAGAACAGGGGCGCTTAAAGGACAGGGACGGTTAAAGGACAGGGACGTTTAAAGGACAGGGGCGTTTAAAGGACAGGGGCCGTTAAAGGACAGGGGCATTTAAAGGACAGGGGCATTTAAAGGACAGGGACGTTTAAAGGACAGGGGCGTTTAAAGGACAGGGGCGGTTAAAGGACAGGGACGGTTAAAGGAGAGGGGCGACATCAGACTCAGGAACACCAACACACACTGAATCAATCAACTGTTTCTTGAGTAATCTTAATGAAACTGTGCTCCTCTGAGTCGTTTTTAGACCCCGTGTTTGCATTTAGTTTGAAGTGACAAAAGCTTAAGACGACATGAAATCATTTGAACGTTTGTGTTTCTTGCTCCTCTCCTTCAGATATGAGTTACTTTGTCTCATTTTTGCATCTATGTCCTTTGTGCATTAGTTCATGTTTTGTCGTTTTATTTCCCTTCAAATTATAAATCAGATGTTATGTCCAGACAGTACTCATACCTGATGGTTATATTAAAGAAAGTGTTTTCAATCTTGTTCAAATGTATAATTATAGACGATGAGATGGTATGGCTGTGCTGGCAAAATAAATGAACAAATCAAAAATATCAAGGCAACAAGCGGCTCTGTGTGAAAAACTAAAGGCTAAATCGATAATAGGCCGAGCAGGAAAAGGCCCCAGTGTAAGTGATCATTTCAACATAAGACAGCTCTACTATTCACACGACCTTTAAATTCCAATATCCTCAGGACTTATTAATATCCCTTTAATACACAGGAATGTACACTGTATATTTGACCTTTGACTCTTCTGTGACACGTCCTGCTAAAGACACATCCTGCAGTATTTGGACTCTTACCGGCCTTGGACTTTCATATAGTGTACAGTGTATACTGAGAGTATCAGTTACTTTATATCTGTGAGGCGTTCCCTTATCAGCATTTGTGTCAGAACTCCATCGCCTGGCAACAGAGGGAATTACAAAAGGAATATAAACAAAAGCTAGACGCCACAAATCTGGTCAAATGTTTGAGGCTCGGAGAGACAGGACCTTGCAAACAAGCATGAATGAAGCTAAGTACAACTGCAGGTGTTTGTGAAGAGGAAACAGGGTTAAAAACTCTACTAAGAGCATTATCTGTGTCCTGTAGGATTTAGACCTAACTGTAGACCACGTGGAGTTCTCTCTAATCGAGGCAAAGTTTAGATCAGGTTTGGTCTTTGATCAAATCTTCATACACTGTCAAAAATAAGGGTACGAACAGGGTACAAATATGTTCTTTAAGGTACAATTTTGAGCCATGCACCCTTGATGTGTCACATTTGAACCCAAAGATACATATTTGTACCTTTTCCTGTATGAAATGGAACATTTATGGACCCAATGATAAACGGTACATATTTGTACCTTTTATTCTCTCAAAGAGAATGAAAGGTGCTCATATCTCATACAGGACAACAGTTTATACGACCAGTGAAACTTGGATGGAAAGAAATGAATAGACCTAGTTTATCCAGTTTTATACTCTTATTCAAACACTATTTTACATCTGCTTCCAAAAGGGTACAAAATGTAACGGTACTAAATTGTATCCTCTTTTAGAGGTACAATGTGTGCACCCTTGAGGGTACTGTCCCAGCGACAAGACAATGACACTTCATCTCTAACAGTGAAGCGGTTTTATGACTGTGCAGAAGTTGTAGTTTAATCTGCCATTCAAGGGTTCCAGAGGACACATTAACAGGTCCATGAAGAGAAGCAGCTGGCCACACTCTGCCAGAAAAGTTACATTGTGCACCTTTATATTACATTCATTTAGTGTCTTGAGTTGTACAATTAAAGCCGCACTGTGTAAGATTCCTGATTCCTGATGGAGGACGTCACCTTCATGTGTCATGGAAACAGACATTTAAACCAAACTAACCAAACTTCATTCCGTGGTCAAACTTCCCCCTTTGTACATTTTAGAATGACTGATTTGTGATTTAAGTTCATCTTTTCCTGTTCTGAAAAGCAAGTGAATGACTTCGAGGGGTGTGTATATGATTGATGCTTGATTCTTTGTATTTATTTTGGAATGAAATATCTGGGAACCCCTGTGTTACTCCATTAAGAGTTATGCAACTTTTGTCCAGTTCAGTGCATTTAATTACATACTTAATGGTCACCAAATCAGAAGAATTAGTAAATACTCAAACGTATTATTATGACAAACTGTGAAACAATAAACAGCTCTCACACACAACACTGAGCCTGAGCTGGACAAAACGGAACAAGCAGTGACTCTGAAAACATCTGCTGAAGGAAACGGAAAACTGAAACTGAAAATACAACAGAATGTGGACGAAAATCACAAGTTTTCATTCAAAATAAGTGAAAAAAAGAGAAAAAAGATACCTCTACATGTTTATTTTAGAATGTAAAGTATAAATGCAAAAGTGTCACATGTGACAAATAACTCAGTATAATATTGTTGTTCTAAATTAAAATCTATAAATACGAACACTAATTTTGAAGAGTAATATATGCTACAAAAAATGTATAAATTGATGTGATAGATTTTTGTTTCTTCTTATTCTATTAGTAATTCAATACTCGTGATTTTTGAAAGTGAACTAGATGTGTTTTGGAAACCCTGAAAACTCTTTGGATAAAACATTTTAGATCTCGTATGGAAATGTAGTCTCCAGTGATGGACCAAAATAAACCCTCTCCACAGTCGGTAAATAAATCAGGCTGCCAACAGTATCTGGGGAAAATAGGCCAGAGCTGTTTGTGCGGCTGAGTGAGGCGCCTGATTAAAGGTGCTTGTACTTAGCGTCGTTAGCAGGCTTGTGCGCTAATGCTAATGGCTTAACAATTCAAAGCACTGTGTTTTTAATCAGAGAATAGAAGGGGATTCTGTAGAAGATAGAGATCAATTCAAAGCAAAATGTGACCAAATTCATTCTAATTCATAAGAAGAGTGTGGACATATAATAATAAAATGAGGTAAAAAAGACAACAGAAAAGTTGAAGAGTGCTGTTGGAATGAGGTGTTTTGCAGTCGATGCATACAAACGCTGCTGTCAGAGAGCCTGGCACCGGAGACCAAGAAGAAAAGTGAAAATAGAAAAAGCAAGACAAACAAAACGGTTCTATTTCACCCAACTATTTTTCTCCAGAGCAGAGAATAGAATTGTCTGTGTCTTCCGCAGTCAAAAGGCTCAAAGACAAATGACAGTCATTTTGAAAACAATAATGTGTAGCTGTTTCTCTTGCCTGTTCAAAGTCAGCAATGAAAAAAACGCTTGTAATTGACTAAACTAAACTTGATAAGCTTAATGCTATTTTGTGTCACATACTGCACCTTTAACTTATTTTAAAAATGAGAGTAAAGTGTGCGTTTCTTCTTGATTGTAAGGACCAGCTCGTTCCACCGACAGCGCTTTAGTAGAACAGTGCACCGGGGCATTAGCTTAAATATATGTGGGTGTCGCTAATTAAACCAACGCAGTGGAAATGCTGACAGGGCGGAGCTGAGGACACTCTTAACGACTTAATATTGTTCAGTGTGTAAAGTGTAAATAATAATCATAACTTTATTTTTGCAAAGCTGGTGTTTGCTGAGGCTGTGACTTTGTGCTATAGAAAATATATATTCATCTGCCCCGGGATGCCTCTACAGTGGCCTTACAGGAGGAGTAAAGCTACCAACATGATATATTTTAGATTTCACTAAACCTTTTGCCTATTTGACTCAGTTTGACTCGCTTTTGTAAAGTTTATGATGTTACTTCCTGGTTAAACATTAAACAAAGGTGAATAAATTACGCAACGGTTAGGTATGACAATAAATAATCCCTGATAACACCTTTACTTTATTGAATGATGGTTTAACTGTCAGAAAATGTGTCAGTTGCTGTAAATTGTCCCTGTATTTTCAGTGGCTCGTCGCCTGTTGATGACATCACAGAGGGATTCAGTTTTAGAACTCAGCTCTTTAAAAATACAGGGAGTATTTTTAAAGTTTCATTTTTCAAAATGTCTTTACAAACTGAAACTTCACAAATGTACAACTGTGATAAGTATTTACAGCGAGTGTCCTCCCACCACTGAGTCATAATGAGAAAAACACGAGAACCTTCATAAAGACTGTATTATTATATATAAAGTTCATTCTGTCTTATTGTAAATATTAATTTTTGAGCTGCATGTTTCGGAGGGAGGACTAAAGCAGAAGTCCTCCCACTGAAACATGTCAAGTAAATGAGCTTATATCTACTGTCTTATTAGAAGAAACTCAAAAAAAATAAAATTAATACAATTAAAACCTTCATAAAGACGTTAACTTTGATCCTGCCTCAGTAAAATGACGTTGTGCTCTGACGTGTGGAGGAGGATTCAGCGTGGGGCGATTGAATGGTGAGCTCGTCCCTGTGACAATTTGCTATTTTTGTGGAATCGCTGTATTGTGATTCTGTAAACCTCTGAGCAGATTTACCTCTTACAGGCTCAGGTTGCACAATTCAATGAAATCGATACAAAATCGCAATTTTAATGGAAGTAATTAGCAAATCACAAAGGCTGCAATTTTCTAAGTGCGATAATTTCTTTCACAAACATCAAAATTTCTTCCTTTGATTTGAATAAAAACTGCTGACACTGCAGCTTGGACTTGAAATGCATTCAAAAGTGTCAAACGTGTCAAACATGTCTACAAACAACAAATGCAACTCAGTGCACCAAAATGTGACTAAAAGTGACAAAAACATGACTAAAACAACACTAAAAACCACAAAGATGTGACTAGAAGTAACAAACATGACAAACACAACTGAACGTGACAAAAACGCGACTAAAAGTGACTACATTTTGTTTAAAATGTGAATTTGAACAGAATCCTATCATTAAAAGATAAATCTCAAATGTAATCACAATCGCACTGATCAGAAAATACACAGTTTGATATTTTTCCTAAATGGTGCAGCTCTATTAAAGACAATAGAAAAATACAAAGTGAACATGAATCGTGATGAAATGGAAATCATGAATATTTTTTTGCTGTATTGCCCAGCCCTAATTCAGCGCCTGATCCGTGGAGATGATGTTGCTTTAATATCACACATTTTGCCATCAACTTATGTCGCTCTATAAAGACAAGCACGTCTGCACAGATCTGGGGATGCATTTATAAAGCGGCGTACGTACAAAAATGTTATATTCGTGACTCAGTAAAAACACAACTTAACTTGAAAATCTTTCTCCCGGTCCTGAAACTCTGAACTGTCATGATCCAGAAGGCCCTGAGTTCAGTCAGCCAGAGTTACAGGAGATCGTGTTTTATCCGTACGAAACTTTTTAGTCGGAATTCTCCGTCAAGTTTTATAAAACAAATCCTGACCTGTAACTTGACCTGGTGATATTACAGGTAAGATCTGCGGGAAGGCCACCACGCTCACAAACAGAATGCATGTTTTTCAGTGTTTTGTTCAACAGTAAAATACAAATTAATACAAGTGCAAGGGTTTAATGCCATACTTTGGAACATTCCAGGCAAAAATAGACAATCAGTATCTAAAAACATGTGAGTATTTACAGCTACTGATCAAATCTAAATCAAAAGTACTCTAAACATTGTGCATGTTGTCACTTGAAGTCCTCATAACTCACAGTTCTTTTGCCGTGCACTTGTTGTAAGCGGCTCATTTATTCTCCTTTTTGATTGAACTGCTCGGGAACACCTTTAATTAGTCCTCTCCATTTTATAAATCATAAAAAAGCTCCATTCATTTTGCTTTTAGTTCTCGGTATATAAATCATTATGGCCTTTGCTGTGACATGAATTATGACTTATGACTTTCTCCTGGTATATTAATTGGTGTAGTGTAATTAAATAGGCCCCGGGCAAATGAGCTTTCATTATGGATGTAAGGACGGAACACAAAGGCAAGCTCCTCTGGAATTTCAAGACATTTGGTGCTATTTCAAGTTTCAATGTTTTTAACTTACATTGAACCTTGTTTTAATGGTGTTCCCTAATCAAATCTTTAGTACTTTTCCTTTTAATCCTTTCTTTTTAAGTATGCTGCACCCACCTCCTTCTCCAGTGCTGAAAATAGTTTATGGTTCATCGTTATGTTGTTTGGTAATGATCCAGAAAGTGCTCGCCTTTGATTTTAAAGTTAAATTGCCTTCTTTATAACATTTCGGGAGATGGAACTAAGAAGCTACTGTTGCTAATAACCAACTAATGCTACCAACGTGTCCCGAGAATCAAAACAGACCTGGAAATGTCTCTCTGGTGTGTCGTGGGGCTGTCAAAGTATCAAAATACTAAAACTCTATCTTAACTTGATATTCTGGACAAGTATCAAATACTGAAACAGGACAAAGTGAGACTTTTACTGAACAGTTCAAGATCTGAGAACTTTATCAGAGAGACTACTAGTACTACTATTTAATGTTGAAATTACACTCCATTGACATTTTTGTTGTTGTTTCTTAAAATTGTGTTATCAAAATCAGTACTGAGTAACAAAGCTATTTGTTAGTCTCAAAATAGAGTTTGATATTTTAGATTTTCATATTGTGTTTTGCTGGGAATTAACTTCTGTTTTCATTTTTAGACAACTCTTTCTGCAGATTTTTAATCCATTTCGTCACCACCACAATTTTGAACATATCTGAATATATTATACACAGTTTTCTGCCTTCAGGGAGAAAAGCAGGAGTAACAAGTCAGATCTGTGCAGAGGCGAGCCCACTCACAGTGAGAATGCACTGAATACTGTTTTGTGCACATTCCAGGGAAATCAGAAAGTCAACAAGTAAAGTTCCACAGTAGACTAGAGGGACAGTACATTCACGCCTAAAGCACCGATCAGAGTCTGACGATACTACGCTCTGGTAATGAAACAGATAACCTGCCGTCCCTTTGCACAAACAGGAAGAAAACAGCTCTGATCAGGGCCTGTTCTAACAGAGCACCTTTAAATGAATTTAACTGAATGTATTTTGAATCCAAAGTTACACAACGATACAGAAGGCTCTAGCAGTTCTAGACATTAAATAAATGCACAAGTAATTAACTTGCAATTTACAACATGGTGGTAAATAAATGACAGGCCTATAAACCAGGGGGAAAAGTACAGGTAATTATGTTCAAACTGGTTACATGCATTTTAAAGTTGATTTGATCTCTATTTTAGTGAGAAATTGTAAAAATGAATTACTTGGAAACATACTGTACACAGTGTATCTTCTGTTCACAATATACAAGGGTTAGAGTTAAAGCACTGTTTAATAAAACCAAACCATTTTGTCTAAGTCTATTAGTAAATTCTTAACTTTGTGCATGCCTTCTTTAATATATCTTTCTACTTTTTCCTTCATTGTTATATGTTGCCTTATCACCTGGTTTGTGGCTTTTGTTCTCTGACTTTGACAATAAACCTTTCTGATTCTGATATTGCTGATCTAATGTCCATGAGGGGCATCAGTGATCACTCTCCAGATTCTGCGGCGCTGCTAACCACAAACCACTAAAGCTCTGATAAATGCCTTCAGTTCTGTTCCAGTTCAATGCTGCTAGTTTTAAGTAGCTTTAATAGCGTTAGCCACGTAGCATTGCTCTTGACACTGGAGTTAAATGAATACAAATGGCTCATTTAGCAGAGATAACAGTTAGCATTAGCGCTGGACTGATTGTGTCAGTCGTACAGGAGGACTCCAGTCTACCCCATCTTTCTGTGATTAATGGCCATAACGCTTTATTAATAAAAGTATAATTAATACGCGGTTGGGGAGTTCATATATCTGACGTCTCACTGGTTATGGAGAAAATACGAAATATGAGAAATGTTTCAATCAATCAGATGAATGATTATAAAGTGGGGTGTTATATCATTAAAATATAACAACCACATTTTAATGATCATTGTTAGGATCTTTATCATTGTAAGTTACATGGCATTTATTACTTCTAGTTCAGGAAAAATGAAACGTTTAGGGTTTGACGCATATTATGCAAAACAAACTTATTTTATTTCTTTATTTTCTATTTATTTTTACTTTTAACCCTGTTGTAACTTTTAACATTGTTCCCTCTTCACAAACATAGCTGGAGTTGTATTTAGCTTCATTCACACAATCCTTTTACTAGGTCCTCTCCCTCTGGGCCTCAGAAAACACTCTTAAAGTGCCTATGACAGGTCAGACTACACATTTACCTAAAATGCAGTTAAGGTAAATATATTTCAAATTTTGCTAAAATTCTTTGCAAATTCTAGTGAATAGTAATGAATTCTAATTCTAGCTATTTTTAGGTTTTTAATTTTACTTCCTGGTTGTAAATGATGACATCACATGGGGAAATTACCCAGAAACATCCTGTACAGTGCACCGAAACTCACCTAATATCACAGATTATTTTATTTGACAATTAATAATACATGTGAACATATATTTGTATTTAATGAATGTTTAATGGGTCAAGAAAGTAGTTTATTTTATGTAAATTATGCTTTAACCTTTGTCTCCCTAGTGTGATGTCATCAGTTTCTTTACTTATATATTATTATATTCAATAGGTTTTTACTCCACAAACAGTTACTGATTGGAGTAAAACTATATACACACCACTGAAAATCATAAAATCTAAAACTCCATTCAATATAAATGAGGCTCAGGTGTGTCCCGTCACATCAGAGCTCAAACACTCCACTGTCCTCCTGCTTCAGCTGCGCTGCACCTCATCAAACACACCGTTTCAGAAGCTCTAATACGTATACATTTTTCATGTATATTTTTTCATGTTTGCTGTTTTAAATGTAACTCAGTTTTGACTCGATCCTTAGAGTACTTTGAAATGTTAAACAATAGCCATGGGATATTTTCATTTCTTTTAGGGCGTGGTAGTCTTTATTTGTTGTATTTCTTATTTCATCACTATAAAACTTTCATGGTTGGTCCAAAACAAACATCACCTAACATACAATTTATGCTAATGTTTAAAAAAATAAGTATTTTTTCCTGACATGAAAAAGTATATTGGTCTTTGACCAAATGTGCAAAGCTCAAACGAAGAGAGGGCGAGGGATATCTATTTAAGGGGATGGGATATTTATTTTAGTATTCATTTAATCTGGAAGTGAACAAGGATTGAAAACAAGAAAAAGTTAAAATTAGCCCTAAAAGTACAAATATGTTCAAACAAACATCTGAAAATATTTGAGTAAAGGTAGACCAAATGGCATTTTAAGACAACAATAAATTATTTAATAAATAAAAATCATAAAGTAAAATACACACTCTTCTTTATTTAGTTTTACTGTGGTGATTAACACCCAGAAATAATTATAAGCAATGCTTATGCTTATTCATACTGATATTTCACTGTAACAAGCAGCACATTGTCATTTATGTTTTTATTGTACATTTTAGAACTCTACTGGTGTCATTCTGAGTCTTAATTTTTCATTCATTCATTCATGTTCTACCACTTGTTCCATTAGGGGTCGTGAGTGACTGGAGCCTGTCCCAGTGACTTTGGGCCTTAGGCGGGGTACACCCTGGACAGGGCTGACACAGAGACACGGATAGGTGACCATTCACTCTCACACTCAGTCACTACGGGCAATTTAGACCTACACAGTCATGTGTTTGGACAGTGGGAGGAGCCGGAGAACCCACGGTAACACAGGGAGAACATGCAGACTCCACCCAGAGAGATCGTGTGATGTTGGGGTGGTCCGAGATTCGAACCCATTGGGAGGCAGGAGCTCTAACCGCTCTGCCAATGTCTTCATTTTCATTTATTAATAATCATTACTAAGTACAGGGATGTGGGCGGGGACAGGGGGTAGGTGAAAACAGGACATTCTGTGCACTAGCAGAGAAGCATACAGGATTAACTCAAACATACAGGAATCATTTGAAATACAACTTAGAGTAAACTAGTGATGAGGAAACACTGCTATAGTATGAGAAAGGTGTTCAAAATGAGGTGACTCTTCCTAAAGAATATAACAAGCAAACAAATGAATACTAACTGTTCATTTACTCTGAAAAGAACTACTTTGTGGAACAGTTCAATTACCACTGCATGACCCACTGAAGCTCATTTTCTGCTTTTTCCTGAACCTTATTTCTCTCCCGTCTCCACTGCATTTGGCTTTAGGCTTTGACGCCTCGCCTCAAAAATGTCTGCACCCGTTTGATCAGCAGTCAGATCCTCGGGCGTCCAAATCCCAAATCCTGACTTCAAATATGCCCCCGCAATCAAAGAGCATGGGCGAGAGGAGGGGAGGGAGAGAGAGGGAGAGAAAATAAAGAAGTATGAAGTGAAATGGTCTCCACAATCAGAGGCACAGAGGGTTAGGGAGCAATGTGTGTGCAAATTAGAAATGAATTTTCCAAAGTGTCCTTGAATGTGCCCCAATTTGGAGAGTAGAGATAGTAGTGTGAGTTGTTCTTTTTTCTTTTGAGCTGACTCGCAATAACTGTCCTGTCCATCTACACTGGAATAAATAAATAAAATGAAATGAGTTGAATGCATGTTTTATTTATTTTCTAGATTGTAGTAGTAGGTCTTTATGGCTTGAATTGTTTTAATATAATTTAATTCTATAGAATCTAAAACGGGTCTAAACTAGTATCAAAAGGAACTAAATCAGGAAAAAGCAGGACTTAACCAGATCTTACCCAGGTCTAAATAATAATAAAACACATGAGGAGTTCAAAGTCGCACTTGCTGTGAGGTTGGGTTTATGAAGGTTGGCAAACGGAGATGAAAATGGGGACATACGCTGGTCACATGTTTGTGTTTACTGTTGGTCACATGTTTGTGTTTACTGTTGGTCACATGTTTGTGTTTACTGTTGGTCACATGTTTGTGTTTACTGTTGGTCACATGTTTGTGCTTACTGTTGGTCACACGTTTGTGTTTACTGTTGGTCACATGTTTGTGTTTACTGTTGGTCACATGTTTGTGTTTACTGTTGGTCACATGTTTGTGTTTACTGTTGGTCACATGTTTGTGTTTACTGTTGGTCACATGTTTGTGTTTACCGTTGGTCACATGTTTGTGTTTACCGTTGGTCACATGTTTGTGTTTACCGTTGGTCACATGTTTGTGTTTACCGTTGGTCGCATGTTTGTGTTTACCGTTGGTCACATGTTTGTGTTTACCGTTGGTCACATGTTTGTGTTTACTGTTGGTCACATGTTTGTGTTTACTGTTGGTCACATGTTTGTGTTTACTGATGGTCACATGTTTGTGTTTACTGATGGTCACATGTTTGTGTTTACTGTTGGTCACGTGTTTGTGTTTACTGTTGGTTACATGTTTGTGTTTACTGATGGTCACATGTTTGTGTTTACCGTTGGTCACATGTTTGTGTTTACTGTTGGTCACATGTTTGTGTTTACTGTTGGTCACATGTTTGTGTTTACTGTTGGTCACATGTTTGTGTTTACTGTTGGTCACATGTTTGTGTTTACTGTTGGTCACATGTTTGTGTTTACTGTTGGTCACATGTTTGTGTTTACTGATGGTCACATGTTTGTGTTTACTGATGGTCACATGTTTGTGTTTACTGTTGGTCACATGTTTGTGTTTACTGTTGGTCACATGTTTGTGTTTACCTCTGGTCACATGTTTGTGTTTACTGTTGGTCACATGTTTGTGTTTACTGTTGGTCACATGTTTGTGTTTACTGTTGGTCACATGTTTGTGTTTACTGTTGGTCACATGTTTGTGTTTACTGTTGGTCACGTGTTTGTGTTTACTGTTGGTCACGTGTTTGTGTTTACTGTTGGTCACATGTTTGTGTTTACTGTTGGTCACGTGTTTGTGTTTACTGTTGGTCACATGTTTGTGTTTACTGTTGGTCACGTGTTTGTGTTTACTGTTGGTTACATGTTTGTGTTTACCGTTGGTCACATGTTTGTGTTTACTGTTGGTCACATGTTTGTGTTTACTGTTGGTCACATGTTTGTGTTTACTGTTGGTCACATGTTTGTGTTTACTGATGGTCACATGTTTGTGTTTACTGTTGGTCACATGTTTGTGTTTACTGTTGGTCACATGTTTGTGTTTACTGATGGTCACATGTTTGTGTTTACTGATGGTCACATGTTTGTGTTTACTGCTGGTCACATGTTTGTGTTTACTGTTGGTCACATGTTTGTGTTTACTGTTGGTCACATGTTTGTGTTTACTGTTGGTCACATGTTTGTGTTTACTGTTGGTCACATGTTTGTGTTTACTGTTGGTCACATGTTTGTGTTTACTGTTGGTCACGTGTTTGTGTTTACTGTTGGTCACGTGTTTGTGTTTACTGTTGGTCACATGTTTGTGTTTACCGTTGGTCACGTGTTTGTGTTTACTGTTGGTCACATGTTTGTGTTTACCGTTGGTCACGTGTTTGTGTTTACTGTTGGTCACATGTTTGTGTTTAAAGTGAGACCAACGACACAGTTTTGAGTCACAACTTTGTCTACTAAACTGGTTTGCTAGCACCAAGCTAAAGGTTCTTTCAGATAATCCCCATTTCAAACTGGTCAGGGAGGTTTTAGCGGCCGGCATAGCTTCAGTGGGCACCACTGGATGTTGTAAATATGAATACATTTGACCTTTGACCTTAGTGTAAATAAGGTCAGTTTATCAGGGCACATGGTTTAATCACTTTGTAAGTCCTGAACCACATCCACCTCACATTGTTCACCTGGAGCATTAGCCTCGTGTGAAACAAACATGAATGCCTCTTTCTTTGGCCAAAAGCTGTACACGAGGACACACGGACACGAGGAGACGAGGACATCAGGACACGAGGAGACGAGGACATGAGGACAAGAGGACACGAGGACATGAGGACAAGAGGACAAGAGGACACGAGGACACAAGGACATGAGGACACAAGGAGACGAGGACATGAGGACAAGAGGACAAGAGGACACGAGGACATGAGGACACGAGGGGACGTGGGGAGACAGACTGTCCCCCTGCTGGAGCTGGACAGGTCCGACAAATGCCTCTAAATTAGCATTTGCAAACTAGCACTCTACTCTTCTCTTCTCTTACCGAGACAATATTCTAGAAGATAATTATCTTATGGATCGTGTTTATAAAGATGTTAATACACAGTGCTGCCCAAGACTTGTGACCAAGGTTGTTTTCAAAAGACAATAAAAGCATAACACCCCTCCTCTTTCTGTCCTGTAGAACCAAATCTTCCTGAGTGTCCTTGAATGTGCCCCAATTTCTGCTTTATTTACCGCGGCCGCCTTGTATCTGCGCCGTGTCCTCCATGTGCGCTAAGGCCAATGATGCTGTAATAACATGGATGATAGCGCGTCTCAAAAGGCGGTCCGTGGCTTTAAGCCCTTATCCAGGCGGGGCCCTGGCTCAGATTGGGTTTCAAGGGCGAACGGACAATAAGTCTTAGGACAAATAGTGGCTGTGTCCAAAACTAACTCCAGTATCTTTGACTGTTGTTAGTTTCAATTCAATTTATTTTGTTGCGCCCAAAACCACAGCAACAGTTGCCTCGATGGGCCATGATATAAAGCACGAGTGGATGTTTGGGCATTAAAGGCACAGCCTTTGCACTCTGGAGGAGGGTCCGCCACCTGCTGGTCTCCTGTGAGCTGTTAATGCTTTGTCTGGATTGTTCCACAGAAGGCAATGGAACAACAGAAACACCCGGGAGACAGATATGCTGCATATTTGTGTTACAGATAATAACCAGCAGGTGACATCTCCCTGTAAATGTATTCTGTTCATAGGATTTAGTTTAAAGAAACATTTATTTATATTTCTGTCTTCTTTTTCTTTTGACAAGTCTGTAATTATTTTTGATAACTATTTCTTCTGCTGACTACAAGTCTGTCATGAAAATACTGAATACAAGTAATTCTGATTTAGTCTATTTACTATCATTATTTATTTTATTCTAAAGTTTACATGTAGGTCATATTTTTTGTTTGTCAGTCTAAACAACATTTGGTTCATTAACTTAAATAAAGATGACTTAAGCCTGTGGGCCTTAGGCTTGTTCAGATTTAATACTAACCTTCATAAAATAGGAGATTATTAACGTATAAATGTGGTAGGCTATTATGTTGGATTATATTTTAAATTTCCACAGTCCCTGAAATGTTATAACATTTATAAAGGTAAAGACACATAAAATTAGATTTTAATAAAACTGTATTAAATGAATTTGATTATGAGGCGGTCACTTCCTGTTGTAGGCTGACATGTGTTGCCAGGTCTGTGGTTTTCCTGCAGTATTTGGGTGGCTTTTAAAGAGCTGCCGCAGGTTTGGCCAGAGTAATTGTTCATGTATTGTATTGTATAAATGTGTTGATTTTGAATAAATCTAAGCCTTTCAGTGACAGCGCCTCATATCCAGAGCTGTGTCCAGTCTGGAGCTTCTGTCTGAGCGTGAGAGGAGGAGGGGCAGGTCTGTGTCACCGAGGACTGTGAACACAGCCACGCCCGACGCTCTGCAGGTTTGGGCTGTGTTTTCAGACACTCTTGTGCGGGTTTGGCAGCAGAACCCTGATATGCTCAGACTGGATGTTGTTAGATTATATTGCCTTTTCTGGCCGTTTATTTTACAAGTGGATTTAACCCACAAAAGGACCGTCTTTCCCTCGATAAATGCTACACATTGAACCTTGAGCAACATTTTGGTAAATCCTGCATTTTTATATCTTCATTTGATTTATCAGTGTCATTTTACACTAGACCTGAGGGGGCGCCTGTGAGGGGTTCATTATTGTACATTTTCAGGGACCTGAATGTACATGAGATGTGTTACATCTCCAAAGATTAGTAGCAATGTTGGGTTTGATGTTTTATTTGTAGCCGGCTTAATCTGTTAATCCACATCACTTCTGAATAAATATCATTCATAAGATTTGATTCCACATACAGTAGTGTAGGTGCAAACACACATCCTTGTCTGCGGAAACAATTGGACGCTAAAAATGGCACATTTGACTTCTTCTGAAAAGGGGAAACCAAAAGTGATCAGGAAATTGCAACTTCATAGTGTCACTTCAGAGCAATCAATAAAAGACTATGGGCGGGGCTTTGGTTTCTATCAAGTCTATCCTTCATCTGTTATATTACCTGGAGAGGGTGTTACTAGGTGTTACTAACTCCGTCGTCATTTCTAAAATGTTGTATTTTTGGTCAGAACTGAAGTGGATTAATTGATTTAAGGATCTTAAAAAAAAATAAGATCAACAGTATTGTTTTTACAGTGTTTACAGTAAATAAGACAAGCCACTTTAATGCTTTTATTCTTTGGAACATTCTAGACCAAACAATAACTGCTCCACCAGAAAAGTTACATAGTGGAACTTTACGTGTGCTATAAAGACGCCTTACTGTGCCTTCAGTGCTACTGATATTGTATTCTAAAACTTTAAGATTTAAATATAGTTTAGTAACAATAATGTTTTTAAATAGCTTGTGTTTTATGATGATGTCAGATGGTGGGCGGGGCCAAAGGGGCTGAAGCTTCTCATTGTCTGTTAAGATAGATATAAAAAGCATAAAGTCCTTTCAGGTCAGACTCAAAACTACAACTAGACCAGACCTAGAATGAAAGCAGGACTCGGGACAAACACAGAGCATGTCTACACTAGCACTCACAAGGACTAAGCCAGAGCCATAGCTGTCATCCATGAATAAATCAGTACTAAACTAGGACTAAACCCCACAAAAACAGGACTGTCTCCCTAAGGATTCCAAGCTTCGAAACATATTGTCAGACATATTAAGAAGAGTTTGGAGCTTTGGGTGGTTTGGAGCCAGCCATGATAATGATAACTACTATTAGTGTGTGCAAGATAAAAGACTAAAATAGCACTGAATCAGAACCAAAACCAAGACCAAATGATAATTACAGCCTTACGCAGGACTACATAAAGCAGGTGGAATTAAGTTATGCTTTAATGAATAATTAGTGCATAACACATAATGAAACATAGAGTATTTGTAGAGAGCCACAGACTGGGCGTCACAATCAATACTTCAGATGAGTGCATTTAACATAGACAGGGCCCAGGCCTTTTAATAAGGCTTGGAACATTCACTTTACCTCTCATTAATAAGGTTATAAATGTAAATATACTTACATTTGCAGTGAAAGTACAGCCTATCATCATTTAAACAGAAGTGTGTTGCATGAACACATTTTATATTATTTATTTATGATACTTATTATTATTATATTATTTATGGTACTTTGCAGCTCACCAAATAAACTACTTTGACTTTGGAATTTTACACACCATACTTTTGGTTGCACTTTTAGGTGAGAGTGGATGATTTTTTCGCAATATCTCGATAACAATATTCAAACAATGTTTTCACACTTGATCAGAGTGTACTGTGCGTCTGTAAATGCACAAAACGTGAATGAACCATTGAATGAATCCCAAAAGTGCAGAGATATCACTGTACTCTGTTCGGAGATTACACTAGCTGCTTCTGTCTCTTTTTTAGGTCATTTTAATTGTTTTAATCTAGACGATCTACTGGATATTCTAATTCTGCAGATCTTCTCTGGGCCTAGGTATTACCAAAGATAAAGCCAGGGCCAAACAAAGACTTAGGCTGAAGCATCTCTACATTGGTCCTAAGGTGAAGGATGGTGGCAGCAGAGTTGGACGCACACAGTGGTCAGAAATGCTCAGCTGTAATAATAACTTCTATTAGTGTCAGGAAAAAAACACATGATCATTATCAACGCAGCACATACAGCGACACATTTATGCATTTCATATTTTCCCAGCTGAAACTGTAAGAATCCGTGTGTGTGAGGTGAGCGTGTGTGCGTGAGTGACAACCCCCAAAAAGACTCAAGAAACAAGAAAAAAGAAGAAAAAAAACATGCAACAAAAATACCTTCGTCTCGCGGCTTGTTGGTCGAAGATTCATCGTGTTTTTTTGTGATCGGACCTAGGGTTAAGAAAAAAAGGGGGGAAAAAGAGAAAAGAGAAAATTCAAAAAAGATTACTGGCAAAAACGTAAAAAAAAAAAAAAAAAAAAAAAAAGATCATCAAATATATTAAAAAAAGAAAAGAAGCAAGAGAGAAAAAAGACAGTTCAGCAAGAGTTTGTGTTTTAGCAAGATTTTCTTTCCCCAAAAGATAAAAAACAAAAAGGCACACATAGAATTTAGCACAAGAAAAGACATTTTTACCCCAGCACAAGAAAATGTTGACGCTCCCTTACTCTTTCTCATACGACATCATGACATTATTTTCATGTTGTTCCCGTGTGGTGTGATGCAGAGAGTTGGTCAGAGACACAGTTTGAAGAACAGGACCCAGTATTTGTAAGAATGATCTCAAAAATGGGGTGTGATTTTAAAAAAGGCAAGAAAAGGACTCCTAAAATGGGCCCTGATGCTCAAACAGCAGTGTACAGTCACACACAGACACACAGCACACGCCTGAGGAGAGAAGCAGGTTAGACACAGTGGAGGGACACAGTACAGTGGAAAAGGGTTCAAACACAGTCACCTGGACATGTTTTTGAAACCAAGACTTTTGGACTTCCATCCAGAAGTCATTTTCAATCTGAGGGTACTGCTCTGAGAAACTAGAGACTGTACAGCACGAGTACAGTTCTCCTTTCAGTTCCACAGTTTTCTCCCCACAATTCTTAGAAATGAGTGAAGTGTAATCCTTCATTTGTTCAAGCGTAGTTCCAGGTCCACATTAATGAATGAGACATTAAACAGACTAGTTTCCAAAGATAAACTAGTCAAACAAGTATTATTTCACAAAAATACCCATTTGAAAAATTACAGATGTACTCATTACGTTTGAACAAAATAGGTTTGAAAGTGCACAGAGTTAAAAACACCGGAGGCTTGATGGGCCAAGAGTGTTGCCAAAGGAAACAGTAATATGTGCGGGTAGAACTGATCTAATGTTATACTACTTCTATTTAACAGATACTGCTAATACTTTGACTACTGCGTTATTAAAGGTCCTATAGACCTTCCAGGACTGATGTGTTCAGGGCAGTTAAACACACACCTGGAGCATGTTTAACTGTTTAACTAGGAACGCTCTCTACAATTCATTTTAGGACAGCAAAAATAAAAACATGATTTTGATTTTTGTTTTTATAGAAAGCGCAGACTGTGGTTGTTGTTTATATGTTTGTTACATTTGTCATTGAGTTTTAAGAGTCAATCAATATCTATCTTCCAGCACTAATTTATAAACTTTAAAGCATCACATTTTTGTGGGACACAATTGTTAGGTTTAGGTCTGATGTTTGGAGGCCAACGCTCACTGGAGCTAACATATGGAAGTGTACCCACTTTTTCACTGAAAGACTCTATATTTGTCTATATTCTGACTTTTTGAAGTGAGCTTTTTGAAGAATGGCAGCTAGCATCCAAGTTGCTCAAGGGACACAAGTGTCTTGTGAAGAAAAAACACAAAGCGAGCCTTGTGTTGACAACAAATGTTCTATCGGTGAATCAAATCTAAATCATACCTGATTTATGCAAAATACCGTTAGCAAACACAAAACTACTTCCTGTTTGTCCTCCGGTTTTTCTGCATTTATTTCCTTCTGCAAAGACTCTACTGTGCGTTTGAGTCTCTCTTTATGTGATGCATTGGCTTAGGATAATGTTAGATGACGTTAGATAAATGTTACGCACTGGAAATGTCCTATAATACCTTATTATCAATCATGACGTGAGTGCTGTGCGTGGATAAACAGGAAACAGCTGTTGTTAATGTGCTTTTCTAGCTTTCTTTTGCTAAGCATGTGGGCTCAACATATAAGTTAGCATCAGGAAATACAGCGCTTTATCACCAGATCAAGTCAGCATTTAGTGAGAAGATATTGTTTTCTGTTTCTATTTGTTTCTTGCCATCTTGAGTCTCTTGTCCAATCATCTCAGGCTAAATAATTACGTGAGTCAATGTCCAAACCACTTTGGAAGCTAGTACCACTTGTGGCCCACTTTGGATCGCCTGAATGGACCGGTGCAGTTCACTTAGACAGAGGAGACACTTGTGGACTGTACCAATCCTCTACAAAGTGAACCAGTGGAAATAAGCCTTCAGTTTTGTTTGATCTGGTTGGACTGGACACGTTTCCACTTTATCTTTTGCTCATGTTAGCCTGGGGTGCGTTTGTGTTTATAGATTACAACATGTCAATGTAATATCTAAAGTACACTATTTCAGAAATCACCCTCAAATTCCCCTGAGCAGTTCCACGGTGCGGTGTATCCAGTCTCCCGGTTTAAAAAATAGACCTCACTTGATTTGTTATTCTGTGGACAAGTAAATAATTACATGGTCGCCGCCTCTCAATGACAAGAGCATGTGCAGCTAATGGAGTGGGGGAGGTGCGTTTGATAGCTCCGGTGTGCCCACAGGCTGTTTGTGCTGCGATTACAGGCAAAACAAGCGCACCTCTGCACCTCACGCTACGGTTCAGGAGTGTGAGCAGCTCCAGATACGCCTCCACTAACAGCCTGACAATCACGGAGGATATTTAAACTGCAACGCTTTAGGGCCATTTGAAAGTGATGACAAATTATTTTGCAGTCACACCGAAAAATCTCTTAAAATATTCCCTAATTTTGAAAAATCAAATTAATTTTTTTTTTTCTGTTTCGGGAACATCTAGCATCCATATGTAACAGTTACAGATTGTTGTATGTTGTATAGGTATATGCAAAACAGGTCAAAATAATTCTACACTTATTTCTGAATGAAAATGGCATGAAAATGCCATGGTCCCCTGCTGTGAGTGAAACACTTCAAACGAGGCAAAAAACAATAGGCCTAATAGTTCATATTAGGCCATATTCTCAATGCACTGGGACCAAAATGGCCACACTGTAAAGCCACGTTTCCACTGGCCCTGACCCCGGCCCGGTTCACTTTAGAACACTTTGGTTCTGTTAATGGCAAAGTGTTCGCCAAAGCTTTTAGTCAAATGATATAAAGACTCTCCAGTCGCTGCAGTGGCTCAGGCTTTGTTTGTGCTGTGATGATCAGCTGTGCACTGCTGCTTTCTGATTGGTTCTTGGTCAAAATCTAAAATGTACTATTGGTTCATGGCATTTGCCTGAAAAAAGTTGACAAGATAAAAGTCTGAATTTTGTGAAAACAGGCACGAATCTGGTGTGACGACAAAGTGGATCACACAGAGAAAGATATATTCTAGTCAGAATGGCCCTCGATAGAGACCTTTGTTTTCATGAATGAAAGCGAGACACGCTCCTGGCCCACTCCCTTATGGCCCAAAGTCAACTATCACTTCTTTGGAGTTTAATAATGGCACCACTCTGTGACGCTATTGTGAAATAATAATTTCAGTGTTGTATATTTGAGCTGACAGAGAAGACTCTGAACTTTTGTTCAATGAGGAAAGGCCCTGCCATTACCTAGATCTGAATCACAAACCAGGTCAACAAATCTGCAATCTTACAGTGACACAGTGAATTCCACGTGAGAATTCTGACCTGTTAGTTCGGAATTTGGCCGATAGCCTTAGTCACTTAAAGTGACGCTCTAAATATGAGTCCCGGGTGCAGAGTCTCTTCTCTGTCGCTAAGCTCTCGCCCGCGCTGTCACAGATCAAGTGTTCAGAGTCAAAGCAAATAGAGACTGTGCGTGTCCCTCGTGTAAATAACGCCAATAAGTCAGATCCAAATACAGATAATTTAGGTGTCAGACCAAATAACTTAATACAAATAATCCCTACACATGATACAAATAAACTAATAAATAAGCATGTAAAATGTGGATTGCTAAACATTAGGTCAATTTCCTCCAAATCACTTTTAGTTAATGAATTAATTAACGATTATAATATTGATCTTTTAGCTTTAACTGAAACTTGGCTTCAACAAGATGATTATGTCAGATTAAATGAGGCCACCCCACAGAGTCATGTTAACTTTCAAGCTGCCAGGAGCTCAGGCCGGGAGGTGGGGGTGGCAGTAATTTCACATTCTAGTTTACTCCTGAGTCCTAAAATTAACAAAACTAATAATGAGTCTTCCTCATTTGAAAGCCTTATCCTATCAATCACCTGCCCAAACTGGAGAAACCAAAAGCTGTTCTTGTTCATAATAATCTATCGACCTCCTGGTCCTTATTCATTGTTCTTAACAGAATTCTTGACTTACTATCAAATTTAGTATTAGACTGGGAAAATATCGTGGTGGTTGGGGATTTCAACATTCAATGTGAATGAAAATAATTGCCTCAGTAATGCCTTTAGCGCTTTATTAGATAGCATTGGTTTCACTCAAAATGTAAATGAAACCAACCCACAGTCACCAGCACACTCTGGACCTGGTTCTAACTTATGGAATAGAGATTAGTGACCTTAATGTCTTCCCCCAAAACCCAATAATGTCAGATCACTTCCTAATTACCTTTCAGTTTATTCTAAGGACTATCCAGCTCCTCAGACTAAAACTATAATGAAAAGGACAATATCTGAAAAATCTATTTTAAAGTTCAGAGAAATAATAGAACCAATATTTAATATTATGTCATGTGATCCTGTCGCACAGCCAGTCCCAGTGCTATTGATAACTCTGTTGACTCAATGGTTAACTCTCTAAAAATCTGCTCTTGATGTTGCAGCTCCACTTAAACAGAAAGTAATCAGGCCAAAACGAGCCTCCCCTGGTACAATGAAGAACCTACGTCTCACAAACAAAGGGTAAGAAAACTAGAGAGATCCTTCACGCCCCACACAGAAGAATCCCTGAAAGAATGGAAAACTTGCCTTCTGTCTTATAAGCAGGCTCTGGCGTAAGGCTCAAACCAGATATTATTCAAATTTAATAGAAGTAAATAAAAATAACTCTAGATTTCTCTTCAGCACTGTAGCCAGGCTGACAAACTGTCACAGCGCAGTAGAACCCTCAATACCAGTTACTCTAAGCTGCAATGACTTTCTTCTATTCTTTAGCAGCAAAATCACAACTATTAGAGATAAACTAAATGAAATTACTCCCACTATCAGTACTGAGCAAGCCCAGACTGCAAAGCTAGTGTCCCATACAAATCCTTCAGTAATACTAGATAGGTTCACTGCTGTTGATCAAGCAGAGATAACTTCAGTCATTATGTCCTCCAAAACATCAACTTGTATTTTAGACCCAATCCCAAGTAGACTCCTCAAAGAAATTCTCCCCCTAATTATAAATCCCATTCTTAATATAATAAATACTTCACTAGAAAGCGGTTATGTCCCTCAGTCCTTCAAATATGCAGTGGTTAAACCACTTTTGAAAAAGCCTAATCTAGACCCCGACATACTGGCAAACTATAGACCTATTTCTAATCTGCCCTTTGTCTCTAAAATCCTTGAATGAATTGTGATTAAACAGCTTTGTCGCCACCTGCAGGACAATAATTTATTTGACGTTTTTCAGTCAGGGTTCCGTGCATACCACAGCACTGAAACTGCACTAGTTAAAGTCACAAATGATCTGTTATTAGCTGCTGATGATGGACAGATCTCAATCCTGGTTCTGTTGGACCTCAGCAGCTGCTTGATACCATCGACCACAACATTCTACTGCAGAGGTTAGAATGTGATGTAGGTGTCAGTGGAACCGCCTCTAAGCTGGTTTAAATCCCATCTATCTGATAGGTACCAGTTTGTTAATGTAAACCAGAGATCTTCCCCATGTTCTAAAGTAACCTACGGTGTGCCGCAGGGTTCAGTACTCGGTCCAGTTCTGTTCACACTTTATATGCTGCCCTTAGGTATGATCATGAGAAAGCATGGCATTAACTTCCACTGCTATGCAGATGACACTCAGCTTTATTTATCAATGAAACCTGATCAGACGCATCAAGTAGACAGACTTAGTGCCTGCGTGAAAGACATAAAAACTTGGATGACTCTTAATTATCTGCTCCTTAACCCTGAAAACCGAGGTCATTCTGTTGGGCCCTAAGCACCTGAGACTCTTATCTGACCAGATAGTTTCTCTGGACAATATCACTGTAGCCCCCAGCTCTACTGTAAGAAACCTTGGGGTCCTATTTGACCAAGATCTCTCGCTCAAAGCTCATATAAATCAAGCCTGTAAAACAGCCTACTTTCATTTGGCGTAATATAACCAAAATTAGAAAATCCTGCCCAGAGACGATGCCGAAAAACTCATCCATGCATTTGTCACATCCAGATTAGACTATTGTAACGCCCTGCTTACAGCGTGTCCTAAAAGCTCTAGAAGAAGCTTTCAACTGGTTCAAAATGCAGCAGCAAGATTATTAACAGGTACTAGAAAAAGAGATCATATTTCACCAGTGTTGGAGTCTCTTCACTGGCTTCCTGTTGAGTTTAGAATCAAATTTAAAAATCCTCCTCCTGACTTATAAAGCTTTAAACAATATGGCCCCATCCTACCTCAAAGATGCAATAGTAGCGTACCATCCAAACAGAGCTCTTCGCTCTCAAAATGCTGGACTATTGTTAGTCCCCAGAGTCTCTAAAAGCACAGTAGGAGGTCGAGCATTTAGCTACCAAGCTCCTATGTTATGGAACCAGCTCCCTGTTCATGTAAAAGAGGCCGACACAGTCTCTACATTTAAGACCAGGCTCAAAACGCTCCTCTTTGAAATAGCTTATGGTCAGGCCAGTTAGGAACAGAAATAAAACCTACAGTTTTAGCTACGCTGCCCTTGGAGCAATTCTGCTGGGGGAAGTATGGCAGCTTGAACACTATCCTCTGGTTCTTCCTACTTTATCTATCAACAATATTTAATATTACTTCAACTGTAGTCTGTTCATTGCTTTCACATGTTTTTTTCTCTCCACTTCCCCCGGGAGTGGAGACTGTTTCAGACACTGCGCGGCTGCTCCAGTGACGACCCCCACCCCCACCTGTCTGGACGATCTATGCGCCACCCGCCTGGACAGCTGGATTAGCCACACCTCGTCTGCCAGGACGAACTCCTTCTACTTTAGATGAACTGTTACTCATCTCCTGCTGGAGGGATCTATCTACACTGGTGGACTGCTCCTCGTCCTCCTGGAGGAACTCTTTAAAGCCACCTCCCTCTTGAGTGGTTCTGGCTCCACAGTCCAAGTGGATGCGTCATTCCTAGTTAATCTGCAGCCTGTCCGTCCGTGGGAGTAGGATCTCTCCTTCACTGTGGTTCTCCCTGAGGTTTCTACTTTTTCCCCATGGGGGTTTTTTTGTAGTTTTTCCCTCGCCAAGGAGGGTCAAAGGACAGGCATTCTGGGGACAGTTATCTGAACTGCTTTTACCTGTGGCCCATCGAGGCAACTGTTGTTGTGATTTTGGGCATTATAAAAATAAATTGATTTGATTTGATTTGTCTAAGCCAGAGTTTAAACAATAGGTATTTAACATATCACAGTATAACAAAGGCACTTTAAAAACTTTAAAATCAGATTATAGAATCCATTTGTGATACTGTGAGTTGAAAATCTTCCATTGTCTTGTCTTGGCGTGAGGTTTGCTGAGATCCATCTCTGTCGATTAGCTCAATTTGCCAAACCACATTTAAGAAATTACTTTAAAGTGTGATTTTTGGCTCCCGTTTTCCTTCGACTTTCCAAAGAATGACTTAAAGAACTGCTCTGTCTTCTTTAGCTTTGGCACGCGATAAAAATGTGCTTTACCAAATCAAAGAACCAGTATTTTTCAGTCAGGAGAAAATGGGGGTAGAAAAATCAAGACAGGCAGCTCGCAGTGGCAAGAGTAAAACGGAGGGTGATTGACACTTTTGTGCAGTGAGTGGGTGAGACAGGGAATTGCAATTTGGGAAAATGGAAAGAAAATATTTTTTTCTTCTTCAAATGTCATACAGTTTTCAGTCAGAACAAAAACTATGAAAGATTGTACTCCATCAAACTATTCTCTCCATTAAATCACAACCACAACCAATACACTTAATGTACAGTCTATGAAAGTGCACTATGGAACTATGGAAGGGACATGCTATTGTTTAGTCTGGAATGTACCACAGTGTGGCATTAAACGTCTGTCTCCATAGAAACAAGCATCTGGCTCTACCAGGGCTAGCTAGAGGTCAGATCTGTGAAGAGGCGAGCCCCGTGTGAAGCACAGGTTGCGAGTAAAGTCCGACATTCTGTTTTTTTTGTGCCACAGGAAGTTCTTGGGTGATTGACTGAGCTCCAAATGTGAAATGGAAACATTTTTCTATTTGCACCAGTGTTTGAGTGGGTGGGTACATTTACCATCTGAAACATTAGACATCATTAGCTGGTTCTGACATTGAAGGCCAAACTGATGAATAATAATCCTTACAATTGTAACATATATTGTTAATCCATAATCTGTGGTCACATGATGCAGGTCTGGTCCGGGTGGACTTGAACACTTGTGAGAGGAGTTTGATTTCCTCCAGTGTTTTGTGTCAGCAGCAGAGTTATGAGCGGTGGAGAAGCATGCTTAGCCTCTGTTAGCTTCACACACTGATGCCGTTAGCCGTTAGCGCTGATGTACGAGGAGATGGAAGTGTGAGTGACAGGCAGCAGCAGGCGGCGGCAGGCGGCATGATGGACGGGCGGAGGAGACAGGACGCTCAAGACGCTCGTCATTGTTCCACAATACTCTGAGTTCAGGTTATAGAAGGGACAGAGGAGTTTTACTGTCAAGACAAGTTAACTAAAGTGAAGGCTGAGACGAAAAACATATAAGGTGAAAGTGGCCACGTTTGAGTTATTTATAAATCAGAAGAAAGCTTACACTGAGCACTACGCAGTGGCAAACTACCATGTGTAAATTAACAATATTTTTTCACTGCCACAATATTGTGCAGAGGGCATTTAACTGCTTCATGTGGTTTTTCTGCTTGCTTCCAAGAAATGTTATTCCTTTGTCTAGAATGTTCCACAGTATGACAATAGTCTAAGCCAGAGGTTCCCAACCTTTTGCTCTCAGCGACCCAAAATTACACTTTTGGATATGAAGCTGCTCTCTTTTAAGGAAAAACATAATGATTATAAAATACTTTATAGACGCAATGCCATTGTTTCATAAAAATTCACAATCTAGTTTGGGCCTCTTGTCTAAAAACTCCCTGAAAATATTAGGGACCCAAATTTAGGTCCTGATCCCCAGGTTGGGAATGACTGATCTAAGCCCAGTAAAGGGCCTTTTTATTTCATCATTTGGCAAACAGGCGATGAGAGAGCTTTGACTTATTGTGCTCAAAAAAGTCAAATTCAGGATTTGTTTTGGCCTGTACGCTTTATTAGAAAGGACAGTCTGGCGTGGGATGAGGAGGGAAGGACATTCTGCTAATTGTTGGAGCCGGAATCAAACTCATGGCACTGCTGCTGCATCTGGTATATGTGCTATCCACTCAGCCAGCTGCGAATGTTCACCGTTTATGCGACCAAAAGTCACGCTGCACTGTTTCTCTGAAAACAGCGCTGGCTGTGAAGAACTTGTTCACTGTTGAAGTCGAGCTTGGTTTACACTCACAGTGACTTTAAACGAGGCTTTGCCCTGAATGTGTTGGATGTGTTGCTAACGATTATAGGAAAAAATACAGAGGATTGGCCGAGTTGCTAAGTGATCGATAGCATGAGAATCCAACGCAGCGTCCAATAACTATATGGCTATAGTAGCTCTTGGGCCTCAGGCGGAAGACCTCTGATGGTCGATGGTCAGGAGTACCTCGCTGGAGGATCAACAAAGAGAAAGGAAACCCACACAGACCAACATGCAGCCTTCACACACACTCCCACCTGAACCCGGGCCTTTGACACGGTGCTAACCACTCTGCCAGCATGCCACTTAAAGGGCCTCTGACAGGTTGAAATGCACATTTAACTAAAATGCAGTTAAGATGAATATATTCAAATTTCTACTAAAATATTTACAAATTTAACCCCAGTTTAGCTGTTTTTTAGGTTTTAAATTTTACTTCCTGGTTGTAAAGTATGACATCACGCTAGGAAATTACCATAGCAACCGCACTGTACAGTGGCCATAACTCATCTGATGTCACAGATTTTGTTCATTTGACAAAGAAAAACACAAGTGAACACCTTTATTTTGTTGAATCAAAGTTTAAAGGGCCAAAAAAGTAGTTTATTTTGTGTAAATTATGCATAACCTTTGTCTCCCCAGTGTGATGTCATCAGTTTATTTACTTCCTGTAATTGTCAACATATTTTTCAACTTTTCTCCACAAACAGCGACTTGATTGGTGCAAAACTATAATTTATATTTACACAAAGTATTAATACACTGAATAAAGTCAAAATTAGAAAATCATAAAAACCCGTCATACGCACTTTAAGGTTTCATTTTCGCGCTAAAGTGTGAATCCTTGTAAACTCTCTCCAGTAGCTCCCTCTTTTATGTCGTCTGCCGTCAAAACGAGGCTCTGGACTAGTCTTGCAGCGAAATGAGTAAATACATTTGTTAGCCTTGACTCAACGACCTGGGGGCAAACGCGGCGCTAAGCTAATGTGCACAACCCTAACAAACAAACAAAAGCAGTCCCCTCTCTCTGACTGACAGCTTAAGCACATTTTTATGCAAGTCCTTCCCCTCCAATGAGATCCCCTGCACATTTATATCACCGTCATTAGTCACCCTGTCACAATTAGTTTTCTGCTCCTCTCATATCATCAAGACTCAATTCACTCGGCTCAATTAGATTACGTGATTCGCAAAATATTAGTGCAATCACGGCGAAGCAAACAGGAGGCTTTGAACCTATTAATAACAGCTAATCATACCGGCTAATAAAAGTAGAGATGGATGTGAGGAGGGTAAACAGAAACAAGTTGGTTTTAAGTTGTGATTCACTGGAGTTATTCCGAAAAGTCAGGGGCCGTTGGACAACCTTGCCCGCAGCCTTTTGAAGTGAGTAATGTTATTTTGGAGAATTTAAAGTTGAGGGCATAAACAGATGACAGAGAATAGTCATTAAAACAAGATAAGGTGCTCGCCAGTGGTGCAGTGGTTGAGGGCGATGGGTTCAATTCTCGGCCTCATTTGCAGAATTTCTGCACCATCTCTTTGCCAGATTCACACGGCTGTCCTGAGGGTCAAGAAAAATCTCAAAACCAAACGGTACAAATGGGGAATATAGCCATTGGTATTGCATCATTTGCATTTTCTTTTTTATCCTCTTTTGTATTATTTAGAGTGACATCGTAAGACATAATGATGTATGATGTGGTTTATGAACTAAAGGGTAGACTCTGCTCGCCCGTGATGCAGAAAACACACTTCTACAATTCTTCTGGTCATCACTCCCTCCGTCGCCTCGAATCAAACTCAAAAAGAATCGCGTAATCAGATTTATTTTAGTGACGGAGACGCAGAAACAAAGGAGCTCATTGGTCATCATCGTTTAGAACAAAATCAAACTCAGATTAACAGAGTTTGCTTCAGTCTTTGATTCTGCAGAAATCCAAGATGTTTTTAAATGTCAGTGGTAGTTCTTTCTTTTCTTTTTTCCTATAAGCTCCATGTTTGTTTTGATGCGGACAGACCATGTGTGTCCCTGATTGGCCCATCCACCTGTCAATCACACCCGTCTGGGCTCATGGGGATGAAAACAGTGAGCAGACTGTTCTGGATCTGTACAAAAGGACTGAGACATAACATTCTGGACTTTTCAGGCAAAGACTCTGACATCTCATTATCAAAACCTTTTCTATTCACAAACACACAAGAAAACAGTTACCAAAGGGCAGAAAACTAAACAAAGTGAAAAACACAGCAACTTTATTATACCATGTTAGGGCAGAAATGTGGAATAAAATGGATATAACAACCTTTAATACAAAAAATGTGAAAAACTGAGAACTGAAGCATACGTTCAGTAATAATCTATAACAAACAAAAATACATGTACTTTTTAATTCTACTTTGCATCACTTGCACGTGTACATGGTGTAGAAATAAGTACAACTACAAAACAAACAAACAAAGGAACTGCTGTGAAACTGGTTTGGGTAGTCAGTATTTTATTTCATTACTGTGTCTGTTTTTTCAGTAAATAAAGTTACAAAACATTTCCATTTACAGAACTGATATTTGACTTGTTTATAATGACTAATAAATCCCGGGCTCCCACTTGTTCTGTTGAAGTGTGGCTCTGGGGCTGCAACCAAAGGTTAGATTCTGTCAGCTGGACAAAGAGTGAAGACATTTCGACACTCATCCAAGTAGCTTCACTATCCGTCTGCAGGGAGGAGTTTGTGGCACTGAAGCTAAGGCAGCCTTGGGTTTGTTGTACTGTTTGTACTCATTATTTATTAATTCCCGTTCCATTTTATACTTAAACTTGATTTCAGAGTGAATTTATCATTTATTTATTTATTCTGAGAGAGAACAGGTGTTTGTGTTTTGACCGTAAAAAAAAAACTTTGTAATTGCCTGGAGGTAAAAAAAAAATATTCTGAGATTAAGATGGATTTTAAAAAAAAAAAAAAAGGGCAAAAACAATTTCCTCTCCAATTTAGTTCGTCAACAACAGCAGCTGCTCTTTCCTCGGCAGCCCACACATTACTTCAGCAGATTTAAAAGAAATCCCACAGCTCCCAGAAACAGGCAGAACCCACATATTTGATTTCTTTTCACTGTTTTTCTTTTCTTTGTTTTGTGCAGTAAAATGAAATGTCTAGATAAAATAAGGATGAAATAGCCTCATTTGGTGCAGGACTAGTGTACAGGTTTTACGGATTAACAACACGGGTAATAACAAGCCAACACATTTATCCTGGTCTAACCTCATGGGACAAAATATTCTTCTAAAAACAAATAACTGAAATATGAACAATTGTTCCACCCATTTCAACATAAAAAAGTACTTGTAATCTTGTTACAATAATTATTACAAGTATTATTGTTGTTGTTGAAGGAAAGGTTTGATTTGGCCACTCATCCAAGTAGCTTCTTCCTTCCTCTGCCTTACATCTGTCTGAGGGGAGGAGCTAACGCTGTACAGGGATCACACAGTTATATCGTGAGATGCAGTCTGTTCACCCCTCAGTTAGAACTTAAATGCTCCATATAAAACAGACATTAATTCACATCAGTGTGGCGTTTCCCATGTCAGGATCTGAGAAATAGCTCTATCTGCTGGCAGCTGAGGGAATTACATAACAAAGCTAGCTTGCGCCGACATGCAAACGAAAGCACACCGTTGTAATGGGGCTGATTTGAGGCAGAAATGCTCAGAACACTGTGATGATATGGACTTAAAGGGCCTATGACAGGTTTAAGTACTCATTTTACTAAACCACAGTTAAGATAATTATATTCAAGATTCTGCTAAAAAGGAAACGATTTTTATCCCAGTTTGGCAGTTTTTTCGGTTTAAATTTTGACTTCCTGGTTGTAAATCATGACATCACACTGGGGAATTCTGTAACTGTTGCCTAGAAACCATGTTGTACACTGGGTGAAAACTCCTCGAATGTCACGGAGATTATTATTTGACAAATAAAAACATACAGGGACTCCTTTATTTTAACGAATTAATGTTTAAAGAATCAGAAAAATGTGTTTGTTGGTTGCAAATTGTCCCTAGTGTGTCTCCCTAGTGTGACGTCGTCGTCTTTCAGAACTCTGCTCTGCTTCCTGTAAAATTCAACATATTTTTCTACTTTTCTTCACAAACTGACTCTTGATCGGTGTAAAACTATCTATCTATTTATATTCACAACAGGTTCTATTCTACCAAATAAAGTCAAAACTAGAAAATCATAAAAACCTGTCACACGCACTTTAAACACAACAGTGAGACTCAGAGCGAGAGGACCTCTAAACAGGACTCATCAAGTGTGAATGAAGTTAAATACGACTTCAGCAGGTTTGGATGAGGGAACAATGTGTGGATATGTGCTTATGTGTCCTTTAAACATACAAAGGGGCACAATTATTGTGAAAAGACTGTCAAAGATTGTCAAAAGACTCTTACAGGCTTGTTTGACCATGATCCTTTGCTCCGTTTATATATATTGACAGTAATGAGTTGTACCTAGGTAAAAAGAAGCACATTTACATTTCGGACTTGGAGTACTCCTGCTGACTTGGTTTAGTCCCAATTTAGTCCCAATGTATGTGTAGTTTATGTGCAAACTCAGCATCCACCAAACAGACTCATCTTCCTGCCACAGATGAATGTTATTTTAACTGATTGCTTCGTGACTTTTCCCCCTCTTTCCAATCATTATCCCAACTTTTCCCTGTTCTGGTGATGATTTTCCTCTCCGCTCTGTCTCCTCTGTCTCCCGACGCCTCATTCTGCGAGGCGGGTATCGACCGGCGCCGGCAGGACGAGCCGACTGACGGGCGCTGCACCGGCGGGACCAGCCAATCAGGGACGAGCGCAGGGCTTTCCATGGCCCACAGAGCACACTTATGAAACAGCTGGCAATTATTTAGCAGTCCAAAGTCAAATCATTATTTCTCTTCTGAATTGATACTTTTTAAATACAGTTTTATACAATTAAGGTTGAACTGTGGGACTGACGGCTTCTAGATAGAGAGCATTTACAAAGAAGGTGTAAAATGACAAATTAACTGACTCAAAATACAACTACGATTGTTTATAGTCAGCTAGTCAGAATTTTTTGATTCGTCGTTACAGCCATTTTCTGGACGCCACCTGCTCCTGAGAGATGGGTCAAATGCATAAATAAAAATATACTTTAAAGGGGTTGCGCCTGATTTTTTCCACTTAATAAACTCAAATCTGTTTTGCCCCAGTGCAAATATACTTTAGTAAAAACACCTATCGGGGTTCAAATTAGACCACTGTGTGCTGCCTGTCATTGTATTCTCTGTGAAGAAGGAAGTGCACTGTTAGCATGCTAATGTTTGTTAGCTTTAAGTTGACAGCAAAACTCGGTTGTTCGCTCTGGAAGTTGTGAGAAGCACTTTGAACTGAGAAGAAAGAATAGTTAGAATTGTTAGAAAGCTTTGAAAGCGTTAGAGAAGTGAGCAATAGGTCTGGATCGACTTTAAATGAACACCAGGAGCACAGTGTATCGCAAAAGCACTGTGCCTTGAGTTGGGGCAATTATTAAAACACAAGGGCTGCAATTATTTAGAAAACAAATTACTACTTTTTGAACATACATTTCAAATCTTAGTGCAAAATATATCACTGAACGTCGAGCTCCTGCACCATGTGACTGAATGTACGAGGGCGCCATCACAGCGGGAAGAACCAGCAGTAATGAACGACAAAGACCCAGAGATTTGTGTCATTAAAGGAATCCTATTACACATGAGCATCTGTTACGAGGCATGAGTGGGATTTTAAAGAGAATATTTCTGCAAAATCTGGACCTGATTCACTTTCACCTTGTGTCCCTGGAGATTTCACTTTATTATGACGCCCTGTGCACATAACCTTTACTGATACTGACAATTAAAATGACGTGATCTTGACGAAATAGTGACATGTTTAACTTTAGTTTGTGATTTTACTAAACAGCCAGTTATGCAAACACGAAGGCAGTTCAAACGACCCTCTCTTGCTTAATTAAAAGATAATAAAATCATCAATACACAATCTTAATAAAGATTTTGAATACATATGTAGGCTTGACTCACTGCAGTCAGTTGCAGAAATCGACTTCTTGAGTTTTGTAAATCCTGTAAAATGCTCTGTCTTTCCTCTGCCCTGATCATTTGTACATCAAGGTGCCATTTTTTTTAATTTATTAATTTTTTTACAAATAAAGTGTAAAATGTGTATGTAGCATACCCCCCCGAATGAAGGTTGACGCTTTACTGATGATTTTCTGATTTAATAGCAATAAATCAAATGCACCGTAAGAGCTGGAGAAACACAAAAATACATTGTGTAAATGATCAATTCCATGCTCTTACACGTTAGAAAAAACGTTAGCTTTCTAATTACACATCAATTAACGTGTTTTACAAAATCAATATAACTTCGCTTTATAAACTCAAACATTACAACTGTGCTTATGTGCAACTTCAAACATACCTTGTGCCTCTTCAGACGGGCAGCTCATACAAAAAACACGTTCATTTAGCAACTTTTCTGCCGTTGCCTTTTTACCGTCTTTTTCTATGTAAAGCTAATGCTGCGTTAAAACAATAAACAGGAAGTTGCTCTTGAAAATAAAAGTGTTCTCTCAAAAACAGGAAGATAACTGTTACTTTGTGAATATTGTCAAGGTATGAAACAAAATACAACTGTAATTTTAGCAATGGAAAATACACTGTTGGTTCTTTACAAAAACAACAACAAAATAACTGCTATAACTGACTTTGTTATAAAAGATCTGTGTAACAAAATACAACAATACCATTATTGTTTATAGGCGACTAGTTTTGATTCATCCACTGCTCCTGAGAGACGGGTCAAATGCAGAGAACGTTACTAGGCATCAATAAAATATACTTTAAAGGTGCAAGAGTGATACACAATCTCTGAAACTCCCATGAAGTTCGATAATTGCGGCCGACTGGGTTGGATTCAGTGTGCATTCCCCGCATAGAACTATAATAAAACCTGGAAGATGAATCCAAGATGGCCGTCCTGTTTATCCCTATGGAGAGTGCTCATTGGCGCATGACCCCAAAAAAGTTTCTTACTTCCGCATTTACTTCCTGATACGAAGGCTGACATCTTTGTTTTACTTCCTGAAACGATGGCTGCCATCTTTGTTTTACTTCCTGAAACGGAGGCTGCCATCTTTGCTTTAGGGCGCCACGTGACGACAATCCCCCACTTCATATAAAAACGGTAATTTTGGTGATTTTAGAAATGGTAGAAAAGAACATTTCCTTCTATTTTATTTAAATACTGATAATAATTCAGTCCTGTCTGCAATTATAATGTGCAATTATAGAAAAAGGCTGGTTCCAAGAGGCTGCAGTACCTCGCACGGCCACTAATCAATCTGGGACCACAGTCAGAGGGGGCGTGCCTTATCCAGTTCAATTAATACATCCATGGTTAAAACAATGAACAGGAAGTTGCTCTTCAAAATAAAAGTGTTATCTCAAAAACAGGAAGTTAACTGTTACTTCGTGAATATTGTCAAAGTATGAAACAAAATACAACTGTAATTTTTAGCAATGGAAAACACACTGTTGGTTCTTTACAGTGTATGTGTGTAAAAAACAACAACAAAATAACGACTATAACTGACTATGTTATAAAAGATCTGTGTAACAAAATACAGCAATACCATTATTGTTTATAGTCGACTAGTCAGAGTTTGCTGATTCATCCACTGCTCCTGAGAGACGGGTCAAATGCAGAGAACATGTTACTAGGCATCAATAAAATACACTTTAAAGATGCAAGAGTGATACACAATCTCTGAAACTCCCATGAAGTTTGATAATTGCGGCTGACTGGGTTAGTTTCAGTGTGAATTCCCCGCCACCATCACTACCCGTGGAGCTGGTGGTGCATGCTGGGATAGTGTGATAGTGTGTCACAGCTCATAGTTGTTTTATCGTGGACTTTATGACTGCGCGCACTTGTGTCCGCCCTCCCCTGTTTGAGACGCAGGTAACATGAGCACACGGACCTCCCGCTCTGTTATTGAAGAGAATCCGTGTGGAAAAGTCAGCACATTAACTTTTCATGAGGCGAGCGGAGGAGAGCAAAAAATTCCGATAGTCAGTGAATGTCACGCAGAGTCCCCAGTGTAAACAGAGCAGCAGAGGCTTTAATGAAAAACAGCTGCACCTCCACAGAGTCCAGAGCGGATCTATGAGGTGAGGTCAGGAGAAGAAGGAGGCTCCATGAGTACAGTACAGTCTGAGAGCTTTGATTCACACATTCAGCTCAGGAGGTGATAAAACACTTACATCAGGAATAATTACAAAGACTTTAAAATACGTCTAATTGACTTTAGAACAGTTGGCGCTTATGTACTCATTATGTAAATGTCAATTGTAAAACATAAAACACAAAGAATATGACCTGAAAGAGAACAATAGAGAACAACTAAAACAAAAATAATCATAACAAAAGACAACCTGATAGATAATAATCGTCTGAAAATGTACTCATTCTATAATTTTAATGGGTCAGCAAATTAAAAACAGAATGAATTTTGTCATAATTGAGAAGCCCAACAAGTAATAACTAATAATAACTAATAACTGTCTATATCTAACTTCATCTTCAAGTTTGTAAAGTTCACTTCTTACTGTAGGTTTGTGGCACTTGGTGAAACAAAACTAATATTTTCTTGGGAGCAGAAGTAACGCCTGGATTTGGAACTTCACTCCACCTTTGTTGTTTGATCAAACTATCACTTCTGTTAAATATTTGTTCACAGTCGGTGCTCCCCACAGACTGTCCTTCAAATCAAGAAGGAATTATTTGCCTGAAACTCATGAATAATTGTATCAAATGTTTAGACGGATGAGTAAAGTCCAATTCAATTTAGAGTTCAACACACACACACACACACACACGCACACACACACACACACACACACACACACACACACACACACACACATGTACACACACACACACACACACACACACGCACACGCACACGCACGCACACACACACACAAGCACACACACATGCACACACACACACACACACAGGACCACACACACACACACATACACACGCACACATACACACACACGCACACACACACACACACACACACACACACACACACACACACACAGACACACGCACACACACACACGCACACAAACACACACACACACACACACACACACACACACACACACACACACACACACACACACACACACACACACACACACACACACACACACACACACACACACACACACACACACACACACACACACACACACACACACACACACACACACACCGTTTCCCAAAAATAAACCAAATATACTGTACATGTTTAATTCTGTTCGATTTCTACATTAATATTTTGAGATAGTTTTGCTCTACTGTTCCCGTCCCGTCTGAAGCACGCCGCCGTCCCAGGCCTCTCGGTATCAGCCGGGCCCCCCCCTCCTCCTGTCGTCCTGCAGCGTGTCAGCTCATGTAAAAGCTAACAGGCTAGCGCGCGCTGACATTTGTGCTACAGCGGGGCCATGTGCGCTGCTTATTGGTGTAACCTTTAAGCCGGCGCCCCGTGCTTTCTGACATGTTGAGAGGCTGGAGCAGGTGCCGTGGAAAAACACGCCGCCAGCCACTGATCAAAACACGGAGAATGCCACTTCAAGCCGAGTTTTTCTGTTCTCGTCATGTCACGGTGTTACACTGGAGCGGATACTGGGGGCGGGAAGTGGAAGAAATATGTGTAAGAGTAGATCCAGCGCCCGACTTTTACTTTTACAATTGCAGTTTTAGCAAGTTTTGGTTCCAGATAGCCATAAGTTAATGTTATGTTATTATGTTATGTGTTGATAATATATGATTTGAATATTTATGTTTGTAGCACACTCAACAGAAAGTGTGAAAATATTTGTCTGTTTAGGAGTTATGCGTGCTTATTTTTTCTTTCTTTTTTTTCCAAATTTCCCGCTTACATTTACTCTTTATCATGCTCTGGATCTCCAAACAGCTGTACAGTGCACCGCAATTTATATCCAAAGAATACACTGTGCAAAAGTGACTTTTTAGAGCTTTTAAGCATGCTGTAATTAAAAACATTCCTGGAGTTGTATTTAGCTTCAGTCACGCTTGATTTCTTTATCTTGTTGAGCTCTTCTTCTCTGAGCCTCACAAAACCTAAATACCACACTGAAAATACAAGTGTAGTTTTAAAGTGTGGTATCCGAGTGTATACACTGTTTAAGTTATCAAACATAATACACTAATTGCTGACGTGACCAAACAAATTGTCAAAGAATTGTGCGAGACTCATCTTTGCTTGGACTTTGTTAAATCTGAGGTCACACTAAATGACTTTTCCTGTGGTTTCCAGCCGTGTCTACACTCTCTACTCACTCTCAGTCATCACTTGGTAAAGTCAGCTGCAGCTCTTTCAATCTCACTGTTACGCTTGGACTCCCGTTCAAATCTCAGAGTGTGAACCGCGGAAAGATCATTCAAACATGTTTGTTTTTTAAAGCCAACGTTGGACACCCTTCAGTGCGACTGCTCACACACCGAGCCCAATGATCGTCCCTGATGTGACACACTGGAAACTGTGTCTGGGTTAAAACCGTCGATGCACAAACAACAGCAACAGCAAGAAACTCTTAACACAAACCCACACAACAAACATGTCCGACTTCTTCACCTCCATCACCTTTGAATGTCCATTTTAGAGAATCCAGAGTGGTTTAGCTTCAGCGCTAGTGCGACGTTTAAATGAAGGAAATAAGGACAAATATCTGTATAAAATAAAGTCTATTTTATTTTATTTTATTATTCATTTTATGCATACCGTCTTTCGTACATTTTGATACTATTTTATTCATTGTTTTTCTTCATGTTGCACTAGGGCTGGGCGATACAGCACAAAATGCTTATCGCGATTTTCTTGGGGCCAGATCATGATTTCGATTTTATCACGATTGTTGTTCACTTTGTATTTTTCTATTGTCTTTAACAAAGCTGCATGATTTAGGAAAGATTTTTCTGACACGTGTGATTGTGATTAGATTTGCGATTTATGTTTTAACGATAGAATTTAAATAAAATGTAGTTGATTTTAGTCGCGTTTTTGTCACATTGAGTTGTGTTTGTCATATTTAAACACGTCATGTTTTTGTTGCGTTGTGTCATGGCAGGTTTTTGTCACTTTTGAGTGTATCTTTGTGGCTTTTAGTCGCATTTTGGTGCATTGAGTTGCATTTGATGTTTGTGGAAGGCTAAACAACAGGAGAAAAAGTGTGTATGAACAGACAGAAACAGTGAATCATGATATGACGATTTCACAAAAAATAGCAGATTGTCACAGGCACGAGCTCACGATTCGATTTTTATCACCACATCGGCCAGCCCTATGTTGCACCTTACGCCAAAGCAAGTTCCTGGTTTGTGGATTTTGTTCACTGACAATGGCAATGAACCTTTTTCTGATTCTGATCTCTGATTCTGAAACAAGCAACATGTCCCATGCGTTCACTCATAGCTGTGTTTGCTGCAAATTAATAAATCATTAATTTAGGCTTAGAGTTCTCTCTGGCTGACCTACAGCAGAGATTACGGCTCAAATAAAACATGAAATTGTGCTCTGTAATCATTATAGGCTGCTGTAACATTGTTTTTGTTGATTAGAGATTGTGCTGCGTGGGGTAAAAGTGTCCTGAGTCGTGAAGCTTCTCCCTCGTGCTCAGACCAAAGAGCTGTGCATCTTTGGTCAATGAGCAATATACTTTTTCATATCAGAAAAAAACACTTTGCATAAACTGTATGTATGTGATGTTTGGGACCACATGTGAGCTTTAATCCAACTGCAGACCTGGTGTAGTCCTTGTTTGTCACGGCTCACCTCGCTCTGACTTAGACTTGCTTTAGACCTTTATATAGCCTCATGCTAGCCCTGGTTTGGTTCAGTTTCATCCTTGTGTGGACCTGACACAGACCAAGTACTTAGTAACACCTCATCTAGTTCTGGTTTAGTTCTGAGGTAAAACTTAGAAGTTTCAGAAAAGCTGTCACATGGATAAGATGGAAAATCTATTAAAGCTATAGCGCCACCAAATCAAAGTGCCAACAGGAATAATATTGAAAACACACCATTTTAATAGGAGCAGACGTTTGGATTGCACTGATTCCTCTGAGGACGCCTCATCTCGCCCAAACTACATCGCTGCAAAACGCCAAGAGGTAAAAGACTTTAGTTACGTACTGCAAAACTTTGGATTATAATTTAGAGATGGAATAACTTCTCATATTATTAGGGGCCGCACTCAGGTTGTTTTGCGTGTTTACTATATAGAAGGAGTTTGAACGTTCCCAGGTGTAACTGACTTTATAAGAATTTGAATGAGATTGCTTTTCATTAGGCATTAAGTGGTGCGATATTAAACGCGGGAGCTGCGGGTGCTGTAGGGTGACACGAGGGATCGCTTTGTGAAGGGCGAGCCGAGGCAGCGGGAACGATGCAGGAACTGAGATCGGAGATGGGGGTTCTTGTTGATTCTTGAATTCAAACCAAGAAAAGTCATTAATAAAAAGACAACAACACTTTTCTCAACACATTTTGATTATTGGAGGTGTGCCACCTGCTTGTCTCCATGGAGATGATGGAATGTTCCACAGTATCCATGTCCATCCTGTACAAATGAATGCTGAAGCCAGTCCCTACATAAAGAGCAAGTACCAGCCCAAATCCTTTGTTTATTATTTAGAACTGCCGGCTAATGCTAACGATGAATATAACGCTAATCACTTGCGGTAACGATCCACACAAAACACTTCTAATGTTTTCTAACTCTGCTCTGGTGAAACGCCCTGGTTTTTCATAGTTTATGATGTTTGGAGGCTAATGCTAAGTCTCCCATTGAAAATGCATAGGGGCTAACTCCTAGAGTGGTACCGCACAAATGAAACATAACATTTTCTTTCCAGACGCTGAAATGCTCTGAACTGCTATGAACCCTGCGTCCATCCATAAACATATAAACTATGTATTTCAAAAAAGGATTGAAGATCTATTCATAGAATCAATGCTTTTTGGCTCTTGAACATCTCAAACTCCATATTTTTGATGTCAGTTAGCCCATCACTGTTTGCAGTCTCATGCCCATTGCATAGTTCCACTTACAGTAGTGAAAACCACCATTTTTTGTCCTCTTTTGTGATCAACAGCAGCAGATAACCTTCAAACCAGTGGCAGCTTGTGTACATGTGGCTAACAACTGTCCTTGTGCCTTTTCAAAATTCATAATTCATATTCTCGCTCTCTATTGATGCGCTTCACATTGTAGCGTCGCTGAATCAGCCGTTAGCATTCAGCGCGGCTAGCTCCATTCTCCTGTGTCTCAGACGCAATAAGCCTGCATTTTCAATGATCAAGTTTTGAAAAAATGTAGAGCTTATACAACACAAATCATGCAAAACAGTAGTGCTTTATATTCATAAGGACGCTTTGTGAATGTAGTGCTAATAAAACAATCTACATTGAACTTTTAACCATGGTTTAATCAAAAAGTACCTGTGTATAATTCCATGGCAGTATGGCATTAGACATAGGCTGTTGGTCTCCATGGAGACAACCAGGTGATGGCAAGAGGCCAAGTTCCAGGTCAGATTTTTAGAGTGTATAGTGGACAGTGTTTCTGGGGTGCGTTTCAGCGGACGACCTGCAGATGACCTTTGAGACTGTGAGGGGAGATGTTTAACATCCCCCTTTTACTGTAAATGTTATTAAGACGGATGGACTGGTTTTTCTGCACGAAGATACATTATTACGTTTATAAGAACTCTCAAAAGAGCCATGTTGTGAATTGTTCCGACATGTAAATTCACACTGAAAAACTTGAATAACTTTTCAGAACCTCAAGTTTATCTGAGTCAGAAATCCAACACAGCGGCCCCCTGCATTCATCGAGTTTAAAAATGTATAGTTCTGTGTTATTTTTCGTTTAACCCTTGTGCGCTCTATATTTGAGCAATGCACATTTGGCAATATACGTTTTCACATGAGGAAAAAAAGACTTATTTTATTCTTTTGTGTTGGACCACCCATGAACGTTTCAAAGTGATGAAGTATAAACTATCAGAAAAAATCTAGATGGGGTTAAATGGACCTGAAGATAGCATGAAGGTTAAATTCTCTTTTCTGTACTCTTTACAGAAACCCTTTCCTGGATTGCAAAGCTCATAGTTTTTTTCCGAACTGACAACAGGAACGCTGAAACTAAGAGAAAACTCCGACCTCCAAATTGAACGCAGCCTGAGTGCAAGATAGATAAGGTTACTGTCACGCTACGAACCATTCCAGGCAAAACAAACCTTTATTAGGGACAAAAATGATGTGATTTTTTTCTTCCTTTTCTAATGCCTTGGGTGCATGATACTTCCAGTGCTCCCTGGATTGGAAGAGGGAAGAGAGAAACAAATCCTCCACAGGAAAAGGCAGGGGGATAAATCTGAACGGCACGAGGGTTATCCAGAGGTGAAGGGAAACAAGAGCACTGCATCAGCACAAGTCCTCCGGCCTGAGGGGGGCGCTGCTGTGTGCAGGAAAGAGCTCATCTGTCTAGGGAAAAGATGGAAGGCTGGACTGAAATACATTTGAACATAAAAAGTGCAGTGGGATTCTAGTAAATGTACCACATGAAATGGCCGATCTTTAAAAACACACACAAGATCCTCTTCAACGTGTATCATGCAAAAGAAAATAGACAGATAGTTTAGATCATTTTCTAATTTATCACTTTGTTTGGTGGTAATATTTATCATAGTTTGTAGCAGTTTGTGAAGAAAGGTTAATTTAAAAAGTCGGAAATTACATAAAGAAGTTCAAAAATAAACGCCTCTATCATCACTACTCAAAATTCCATCAAAACAGCAAGAATTTTTAGGACAGTTTCAACATTCATAAACAAAATTAAGCTCTTGTTAAATGTTTTTAATTATCTGCAAAAAATAAATCAGCTTTGTCCCTTGTTTACAGTATGGTTGCTAGGTAACAGTTATGGACTCACCTCTGCATTTTTTACAACATCTTTCATTGAATTGTGTGTTATATGATTATTTCATATTTGAATCCATCCATCCGTATAGACAAAGTAATACGTTATGTAAGCAGGATTTGTGTTACCAGAGTGAGGTGTATTGACGAAGAAGAAAGAAAAAAAAAAAGAAAAAAAAAGAAGAAGCAAGTTTTAGAGTTCAGCACCATGGACAGCGGCAACATAAAAATCCTCTTTCATGAGCTGTTTCCTCATCATTTGTTTGGTCACAGTTCTATTGTGATTGATTCCTGCATGTTTGAGTCAATCCTGTATTGTCCTGCAAGTGAGGCTCCAGTGCACAGAAAACCTCTGTTTTCACCTCCCCCTTATCCCCGCCTACCGCTCTGTACTTTAACAGATAAATGACAGTCCACTGCTTGTTACAGTGAAATGTTGCTATGAAGAGGTGGGGCTTATCACTATGACGTTCTGCAGTTTTCGACCTGAAGACACTGGACCTGTTTCTATTACAAAGTCCTTTTAGATCAATATTGTGGTTTACAATTAACAAAATGTAAAAAGACAATCTACTTATGGAAGTACTTGAACAGATGGGCGATGCCACTTTTAATTCGATCTGATACGAAGCAATACTATGGCAAATATTGTAATATGGATCTATGAACAATTTGACCTCGGCTATCATTATTTTCTTTCAACCTGTGCTTGAACTAATATGTAAAGTAAATATATGTGAAGAAAACCAAAAATGTAAATATGTAAACATCTATTACAAAAAAAGTAAAACGTATTAAAAGTGTATTAGAAATTTAAATATCAATATTGTTTGCAAGAATATCCATACTTTTCAATACCTCCATCAGTATTGACATATCACCATTTGGTATCGATCAACCCATCACTATTGGATTACTCATAATTTACTCAAAGCTAACGCTAACAATTAATGCTAACGGCAACAGGAATAAATAAAGAGAACTGGCCCCTCAAACGGAGCCCCTCAAATGTCCCTGGACCAGCCCAGCTGCCACGACTCAGAATGTTCACGTACCTATCTCTGCTCCGAGCACTGTGGACAGGACATTGTCACACGCCCAAAATGAGGCTAATAGCTTTTACCTGTGCTTCTGTCACTCGTCTGTGTGCTGAAATCCGACCTGCTCATTACATTACATTACACTCTGTGCCTGTTAGCAGAGGCCCGCTGTGTCCAAACTGAAATGAAAATGCAACAAAGGCATTTCCATATTTTACTGGTTCCAGCACACGGCTCGTTAGAGGACATTGATCTCACAGTATTCAGTTTGAAATTATGCAGATCAAGAAAGGGGAGGTGTTATCTGAGAAGAGTGCTCAAGAGTGTGAATGAAGTAATTAAGACTAACACTTTAAAATAAGGTTCCTTAATAAACTATTCATAAGGGATTAAAAGCTCTAATTATTTGTTTGTGAACTTCTAAGCATTTGTAGACGGCTTATAATAACTTAAAAGAAATATATGAGGCTTTTGCGTTATGATTTGCTTTTACTTTTCTTGAGTAACTTTAATCTCATGTTTTGAATCAAAAAAAGTTTATTATGAACTAAATGAAAGAATTTGTCTGCTGTCTGCAATGACATATACTTAAGTGTATCCAGCCAGCAGATGGCGCCTAGTGCTAGTCATAATTTAGTTATGTTATCGCTAAGAGACGCTATGATGTGGTTGGCAGTAGCAGTTATCATGTTTATACAAAAGAAATGCTCAGAATGAGTCTGGAGATGATTTAAGGATTAAAACAGCAGAAGATTCTCAGATAAGTGACGTATATGATCTGAAAAATGTCACGGATCGTTCAGTTCAGCAGGAAGTGTTTTTGACGGTCAGAGAGGATAGTCAAGCCAGCCTTCCTCTAAATGGCATGAATGACACTAAATGCAACTCCAGGTAGGTTTTTGATTTTTAAAACGTGGTTAAAAGCACAAAAAGTCATGTGTGCAGAATATGTGTCCTTTAATACACTTATTAACAAGTCATTAAAGGAGATCCATTATGCAAAATACATTTTTAGAAACTTTTAACCATATTATAACTGTTACCCCTTCATTAAACCACCCAAAGTTGTAATGAGTAATCTTTATTCTCCGCCCACTACCCCTAGGCACGTCCCCTACCCCCTTACACCCTACTGCCCCAAGACACCCCCTGCTCTTTACTTACATACAATCACAGCCACATTTATTTAACATGAAAGTGGACTAGTCGCTTCAGATCAGTATTGCAATTTAAAACATGAAACATTGACCCACGGGTGTCATAGCTTAGACAGAGGACAAGAAGAACAATGGGTCTTCTTTCACAAAAGAGCATTCATATGAAACTTATTAAACTATTTTTCAATAACCAAGTGAAAAATGCTAGTAGTGCTTATGAATAATATCAATAAACCAGTGCTTATAGTTTACTAAGGAAACATGTTTGAAAGCATCACCACGTAACAGTAAATAGATATATTTAATGCTATAATGTAAAACATTCCAGTCAATAAAGCAACACCATCTCCATGGAGACAAACCCATGGTGAATCCTTTACCAGGAGTGACACTGTACTGCACCTTTAAACATACTCTTCAACATGTCACTCAAAAAATATTGCTCCGCAAAGTTTCAATTATTTTGTCAACATATCCACATGTGCAACATGTTATGTCAGATGCACTGAAAGTTAGACATTTAAAAAAGATAAAGTTAGAAATGTCTTTAGATTTTATTTAATGATTAATTTGGACTGAATTAGTTTGCATAACTTTTTTGAATTTCCTCACATTGGCTGCTTTTCCACCTATACTTTCAGCAAAGCTGATACTAATACAAATGTCTTCCAATAAAAATCATTTTCACTGCACATTACATTACCACATATGTACTTTTTCCACTCCTCAGGCTCGACGGGATGAAGATTATCCTGGATTAGCGTCAAAAACAAACATATCAGACGTGGCCTTCATGTAGCGGTGCAGAGTTGGCTTATTCTCTGCACTGCTTTGTTATAAATATAGGCTGTTGTCCGTGACGTATTGCGCGGTACACAATTCCGTTTGCTAGCTTACGGCAGATGTGGTGGCTAAGCTAAAAATACCCAACATTCACAGTGTTCTGAATACTGTGAGTACATAGTATATTATTGTAAGGGAGGAATGATTCATGCGTTTGTTGAGTGACAAAGGTCGAATGACTAACTCTGGACTTTTAGCAGAAAGAAAGAAACATGTAATATGTTCTAGAGGGATATTTGATCATAGCTTTGGCTTTTAGGATGGTGTTAAAAAGACTAAACGACAGGATTATAGAGCAGGACTAAACTAGGACTCAAACAAGACCGGCTCAGACACCAACAGGACTAAAGCAGGAAAAACTAAATCAGGCCAGGCCAGAAAAAAACAAATGACAGGGCTTCAGAACCAAGACCAGACCAGAACTGGACTACTACTAAACCAGGACTGCGGCAGGACTAGACAGGACAAAATGAATACAAGTTTGTGAAGCCAATCGCAAACAAATAATAATTGTAAGGTTCTACATTCGTGGGTCATTCGTGGGAGATTTCATCGTTACATAGGCCCCGCCTCCATTTGAGATTATGACATAATCAAATTAAACAACGAGAATGCAATCTATTGATACAACCCAGTCTTCAGTTTAACGTTCTTGTTCTGTCCATACCGTACATATTTCACAGTTGTATTTTATTATAGTTTTTTAGTTTTGCTATTCACCTTATTCTGCCCCGCCCACTTTTTGCCAGATACACACTTTTGTTGTAAACGCACTTCCGTTTGACGAGAACACGCCGTTAAAGCTAATGACGAACGAGGGAAAAGTCTTACCGCTAAAATGTTACATAAAGTAGATTGATTTGTGTAAAATGTTTAATGAACACGAGCAACAACAAGTCACAACGCAACGATTTCCTGGTCAGTCTGAAAACGGCTTTTTAGTCCGTGTAGACCTTATTTTCCGTTGAGCTCGTCTGCTCCATGTGAACTACAACGGAAACAAGATAGCGACATGTAAGGCAACTTATGGAATAAGGTGAATTTTACTCCTTATTTTATGTTGCTACACACTGCCAAAGCAAGTTTTGTGAATTTTGTTCTCTAACAATGGCAATCGTCCTTTTTCTGATTCTGAATAGACAGATGGCTAATCCTAATACTAACTTGTGACTGTAATGCGATTTGAAACAAAAGGGCTTGTTTAACAGCACAAATCCAATCGCCTTGTCTGTTTTTAAGTTCAGATTGTGTTAAAACAACACTCTGGGTCTACTGGAGGCACAGAGCTTCAGACGGAGCAGTGCATCCTCAGTAAACGCTGGCGACGTCACACGAAAAGTATCCGTTTGTTTAATCCGACTTTTACACACCGCTCTCTCAGTATAAGATAACGTTACATCCCTCGCAGCTTCTTTGCACAAGTCCGGCTCTATTTCTGTCAGTGCTGTCGGCGTCCAGAGGAAAAGGCACTGAGAGGATCAGACCAGAACAGTGTGAGCTTTGATTGTGACGTGTCTGACCTCAGCACCACCTTCTATCTACAGTCAATTTAAAACACTCTCCTCCGCCGCCTCTTCCCTCTCTTCCCCGGTCCGTCTCGGCTCCTCTCGTCTTCCCGTTGACAGTGGAGCAGACACACACCACATCCACAGACTCGGCGTGTCAGATGGACTTTGTGGATGGCTGGTCTGACCTCCGCCTGTCTCCCGCCCTCACACGCCCGGGTTTACGCTCAAATCACAGAGAAGAGAGACGAGGCGAGGACGGAGAGTCGAAGGGTCTAAAAAAAACACGTATTCCAGTATTGAGATTACAGTTGCGATTTAAATATGAAGATTCAGTTCGCAGGGTGTTTCTGTGCCACGTTCAGGAGCATTAGGATTTGAGAGAAGCCTGAAACCTGAACAGAAATCTGTGCATTTCAGAAGGTGTTTGTCGAGGTCTAAACTGCAGGGTGAGCAGGTCAGCGAGCAGACCTACTTGTGAGGGATTCGGTTTGTTTTTACTGTACATGTCAGACTGAGAATCACACTCAAACCTCTTAATCCATTCATATTGCTAGTGTTGCTTCTGTTTTCGGTTTGTTTAGCATCATTACCACACAGAATGACATCCGCGCGATCAAAACCATTGTAGCTTCTCTTTAACAAAGCTTGGTGAGGGTTAATCAGTGATAATTAAGGATCACAAGACCTACAGTATTATTTCAAATCAAATCAAATCAATTTATTTTTATAATGCCCAAAATCACAACAATAGTTGCCTCGATGGGCCACAGGTAAAGCAGTTCAGATAACTGTCCCAGAATGCCCCTGTCCTTTGACCCTCCTTCTCGGCGAGGAAAAACTACAAAAAACCCCACGGGAAAAAGTAGAAACCTCGGGGAGAACCACAGTGAAGGAGAGATCCTACTCCCACGGACGGACAGGCTGCAGATGAACTAGGACTGACATCCACTTGGACTGTGGAGCCAAAGGTGTTTTTTTTTTTCTTTTAACTTCGTCGACCAATATGTTATAACAGGACGTCAGTGACCACACAGTTGTTTTAGTATTAGACATTTTTGAAAAGTCCATGGGTAAAACAAAAGGGTGATTTCCATCTGGAAGATTCAAAGTGGGCTTTACTATTGAACTTATTGCCCTTAAATCACGTCATAGCAGTAACAGCACAGCATATGTAGAGTAATTATCGTTTTTAATATGACTTGACCTGACAATCTACTCGTGCAGCTGTATAAACGCGTCCAACAAGCGTAATTACTCTACTCTTCGCTCATATTAGGTTCTGGGTTTTAGAATAGAGGCGCGTGGTGTCGATACAAACTCACAAAAGTCTTTCCAAATGTTCTCTAAACACTTCAAAATCACGTAAAAATTGCGTCGGATCAGGAGCTCAGGGAATTACTCACGATGGAGTACGATTTATTTGTGAAGAAGATAAATATACACTTCGCAACAACGAACCTCGGTTTACAAGGACGACTTAAGAAAGGAGAAGACTGAAAACCTACTCATATTTAATACGTAATCAATAAAAGACAATGATGAGCAGGAGCAGCTCTGATGTCTCTGGTTTAGATTGATGCTTCCAAATACACTTTTACCCACGTTATGCCGCTGTAGCTCCAGGTGTACATTCTGAGTGACATAAAGACGGCTAATCAGACAACATCCCGACACTTCACACTGATTACATTCCATATCTCCTTAAATACATGTCCGGCCCCTCCTCTTTCCTCCATACCTCAGATGTTTGCTCCCCCTGGTCTGGGCCCCTGCAGCGCTCCAGGCCCCTGCAGTGCCTCCACGGCAGCGCAGTCTCGCCCCGTTCCCTGTTCCCACCTCAGCCTCGCACCCTCTCCATGAATCCAAAGTCAGCCATATTGAAATCTCACAGAAACGCCAAGACTTTGATTTTGATTTGCCTCGAAAGACGAAGTATGGAGCAGAATTATTTATAAGTCTTAGAGAGGGGAGTGGTACATTCAAGGCTGTTGCTGCTGCTGAGGTTAGCGGTTCTATTCCCGGAGGATTAGCTGGCAGAGCCCATGTGCGCTGAGATGTAACCGGGCTAATTGAGGAGAACGTGGAGCTTAGGAGGTGCTTTGTAAGTGCTGATTGGGGTTAAAGGATGTAGGACCTCCACCAAAGCGCAAGTGTGAGAAGGGGCGAGGATTTAGGACGTTTGATATGCAACAGAACGTAAAGGACAAGAATGAGGGCCGCAATGATAGGACGATGGAGGGGAGAGAGAGTGTATTTAAATCTAGATCACTATAGCCACATTTGGACTGGCACTGATCCTCCAGACCGGTTCACTATAGAATGTGTCTCTGTGCTCAGAGTCCAGAGGCAGAGGTTCGATGGATCATGCACTGGAAATATATTTTGGGTGCTGAGTGTTGTGAGGCTCAGAAATAGTAAATATACTATTTGTGCAACATTTTGTCTTGCCATTTAAAAAAAATAATTGCATTCATTTCAGGAGCTCCATGTTAACAAATTTTATGCATTTTTGTACTGCTATTGGCCTTTTAACCTGCTCTTGAATTCTGAACAGTTTTACAATTAAAAATAAAACGTTTTTACAAAAAACAATACAACTTTATCACCGCTTAGGAGATGAGAGAATAAGTTAGCTTTGGCTCCATCTACTGGCTGCAGAGGTAATTACACACATATTTATAATCTGCTTTGTAATGCGAGTCATGCTGAGCTGTCACGCAGTTGTAATGATCGTGATTAGAGGAGGAAGTGCTCAGAGCGAGTCTGACAATTAAAAACAGAGCAGTAGATTCTCAGAGCCTCGTCACACATCGCAAAAACGTCACCCATCGAAGGAACTCAGAACTAATATTTTCGACGGTCGGATGGGAAGAGGATTTTCAAACCAGGATTCATCAAACTAGTGGGAATCCAGCTAAATGTAACTCCAGGTATGTTTTTGATGAGGGAACAATGTTTGAACACGGTTAAAAGCTAAAAAAAAAGTTATTTCTTTTTTTTTTCTTTAGCAAACAGACTCAGCTTTTCTGTTGCTCAAAACAATAAAGTAAACTACAGCGTGTGCAAACTACAGCATGTGCAAACTACAGCGTGTGCAAACTACAGCATGTGCAAACTACAGCATGTGCAAACTACAGCCGTGCAAACTACAGCGTGTACAAACTACAACGTGTGCAAACTACAGCGTGTGCAAACTACAGCATGTGCAAACTACAGCATGTGCAAACTATAGCATGTGCAAACTACAGCCGTGCAAACTACAGCCTGTGCAAACTACAGAGTGTGCAAACTACAGAGTGTGCAAACTCCAGCGTGTGCAAACTCCAGCGTGTGCAAACTACAGCCGTGCAAACTACAGCCTGTGCAAACTACAGAGTGTGCAAACTACAGAGTGTGCAAACTACAGCGTGTGCAAACTACAGAGTGTGCAAACTACAGCGTGTACAAACTACAGCATGTGCAAACTACAGCATGTGCAAACTACAGCATGTGCAAACTACAGCGTGTGCAAACTACATCATGTGCAAACTACAGTATGTGCAAACTACAGAGTGTGCAAACTACAGCGTGTACAAACTACAACATGTGCAAACTACAGCGTGTGCAAACTACAGCATGTGCAAACTACAGCGTGTACAAACTACAACATGTGCAAACTACAGCCTGTGCAAACTACAGCCTGTGCAAACTACAGCATGTGCAAACTACAGTGTGTACAAACTACAGCATGTGCAAACTACAGCCTGTGCAAACTACAGCCTGTGCAAACTACAGCCTGTGCAAACTACAGAGTGTGCAAACTACAACGTGTGCAAACTACAGTGTGTACAAACTACAGCATGTGGAAACTACAGCCTGTGCAAACTACAGTGTGTGCAAACTACAGAGTGTGCAAACTACAACGTGTGCAAACTACAGCGTGTGCAAACTACAGCATGTGCAAACTACAGTGTGCAAACTACAGCGTGTGCAAACTACAGTGTGTACAAACTACAGCATGTGCAAACTACAGTGTGTACAAACTACAGCATGTGCAAACTACAGTGTGTGCAAACTATAGCATGTGGAAACTACAGCCTGTGCAAACTACAGTGTGTGCAAACTACAGCATGTGCAAACTATAGAGTGTGCAAACTACAGCGTGTGCAAACTACAGTGTGTACAAACTACAGCATGTGCAAACTACAGTGTGTACAAACTACAGCATGTGCAAACTACAGCGTGTGCAAACTACAGCATGTGCAAACTACAGTGTGTACAAACTACAGCATGTGCAAACTACAGTGTGTACAAACTACAGTGTGTACAAACTACAGCGTGTGCAAACTACAGCCTGTGCAAACTAAACCTTAAATCTTGGCCTCATATGTTTGTGTATTGTCTCGTTTCAGTCCTGCTTCAGTCCAGTTTTAGTGATATTTTATCCTGGTTTAGTCCTGGTTATAACTGTCTTATGGTATTGTCTTGTTTCAGTGAGTTCATTCTCATTTGGTCTAATTTTGTACATTTCCAGCGCTTTGGGCCGTAGGCAGTGACCGCAGTTTCTCTCTCTCTTCCATCCATCGATCGGCCATGACTGGGCACATGAAACCCCGACACAGTGATTTATGGGATGTCACTTCCCCGGCGACTGCCAAAGCCCCGCCCCTCCTGGCCTTCTCAGAGTCCGCCTCCGGGTAAGAGCCGCTCCCCGGGTTCAGCCTAATGCCCTCATAATCACATTTGGACTGGGATTCCAAAGCCTTTTCATTGATACACACTCGCCATTTTGTGTCTTATATAAAAACAGAAGCACTTATTAATGTTTAAGAGGATGATGTGATGCAGAGCAGGTCTACAGCTGCACCAACTGTACCGACTGTTATGCACGGGTTAAAGTGGACAAAATGACTGAATACAGCTCATACTTCTGTGCTGTACATTCTTTTGTAAATTGCCCTTTGAAAAAGAAAAAAAACAGAGAAGTCAGCAACATGTTCCAGTTTGTTCCTGTAAAATGAAACACTGAAAGTCCATCTAACTGTTGACTGTAGAGGGAAAACTTTTATCTAGTTTTTTTAGAAGAATCATCAAGTCGTCTCAAGTCACAGGTTCAAGTCAAGTCCCGAGTAACTGGCACTCAAGTCCAAGTCGAGTCCAAGTCGAGTCCAAGTCGAGTCCAAGTCGAGTTCAAGTCGAGTCCAAGTCAAGTCCAAATCGAGTTCAAGTCGAGCCCAAGTCGAGTTCACGTCGAGTTCACGTCGAGTCCAAGTTGAGTTCAAGTCGAGTCCAAGTCGAGTCAAGTCAAGTCAAGTCCAAGTCCAGTCCAAGTCAAGTCCAAGTCGAGTCAAGTCGAGTCCAAGTCAAGTCCAAGTCGAGTTCAAGTCGAGTCCAAGTCGAGCCCAAGTCGAGTCCACGTCGAGTCCAAGTCGAGTCCAAGTCGAGTCAAGTCAAGTCCAAGTCGAGTCCATGTCCAGTCCACGTTGAGTCCAAGTCGAGTCATGTCAAGTCGAGTTCAAGTCGAGTCAAGTCAAGTCCAAGTCGAGTCCAAGTCGAGTCCACGTCGAGTCCAAGTCGAGTCCAAGTCGAGTCCAAGTCGAGTCCAAGTCGAGTCAAGTCAAGTCCAAGTCGAGTCCAAGTCGAGTCCTAGTCGAGTCCAAGTCGAGTCCAAGTCGAGTCCACGTCAGGTCAAGTCAAGTCCAAGTCGAGTCCAAGTCGAGTCCAAGTCAAGTCCAAGTCGAGTCCAAGTCAAGTCCAAGTCGAGTCCATGTTGAGTTCAAGTCAAGTCAAGCCCAAGTCGAGTCCACGTCGAGTCCAAGTCGAGTCCACGTCAAGTCCACATCGAGTGCAAGTCGAGTCTAAGTTGAGTTCAAGTCGAGTCAAGTCAAGCCCAAGTCGAGTCCACGTCGAGTCCAAGTTGAGTCCAAGTCGAGTCCAAGTCAAGTCCAAGTCGAGTCAAGTCGAGTTAAGTTGAGTTAAGTTGAGTTAAGTCAAGTCCCGAGTCTTAGTCCATTTTATCCAGTCAAGTCTCCAGTCATAAAAACAGAGACTCAGTCCGAGTCGTGACATGATAGTCCACACTTCTGGGAGCTTGTAATTCGATTGTGGCAGCTCAATGTTTTGTGAGACTTTTTTTGCTTTTACATTGGGTCATTGTTACATCCTTTGTGGTTATGAAGAGGAATATAAACAATTGTGCATCCCACATGTGTAAGTGGCTTGAAATATTGTCATAAAGTGTGAGAATGTGCGGCACTAGAAGCCGAGGAGAGAGTTTGACTCGTTCCATTTAAGCACATTACTTCATGGGCAGATGGATTAACCACAATATCACCGCTCGCTAATTCCTTAAGCATTCATTAAGACGCCGCAACAACGCATCGCCGCCAAATGTTAGACAAGTCACATGACCCACTTCTCCCTCCTCAAACAGCCTGGATTTCAAGTCTTTCTGCGGCGAGATGGAGACTGCTGCTGGTGGTGGTGGTGGTCCTCTAAGACACGCTTCAGCCTCGGGAAGGAATTCTGACGTGGAATTAGATTTTCTGAAGAGCTGAGCGGAGACAATGAAATGATGAACACATTTAACGACTTTGTTTTCACTTTGCTTCACTTGTCATAACCTCAAATTGTTTTTTTAAAGAATGATTGAAAAGAAATGTAGTTTACATGTGCCGGTGTCCTCAGAAATGATATGAACATATTCAAGTATTCAGGTGACATTATTAACTAATCCCACCAGCTGCAGGTGCCGTAATCGTGTCAAATTTAAGTTGGTCGTCAAAAATAGGCCAAATGTTTGTGAAAGAAAACCACTTTATTGTTTTCTCCTTGGTCGGCATTAAATGTAATGGGTTAGAATCAGAATCAGAATCAGAAATTGTTTATTGCCATTGTCAGTGAAATTCACAAACGTAGGAACTTGCTTCGGCGTAGGTTAGGGTTAGCAGCTGTAACTGGACCGCCCCCAGTCCAGACCAGGAAGCACGAGGGACTGGCTGCTCAAACACATGGCTCTATTAGGGCTTCATCTATTTATGTTTTCATTGTTCATTCCACCTGCTAACAGCAGGGGACGCTCCAACCCCTAAATAACTCAGTGGAAACTGAGTTGTAGTTTTGAAAGTGTGTTTTCCAAAAGTAGTTATAAAATGTAAATTATTGTTGTCAATTAAAAGCACAAGAAAACATGATATGTCCACTTTTTGAATTGTATTCACTAGAACAGAATGTATCACGTATAACTTTATGACAGAAAGCCCTTAATAGACCCTTTAAAGTTTGCAAACCTGCAAAAATTCCTGGAAATGAGGACATTGGAGGCAAAAGTGAGTGTGATTTCACTGGAGACAGTGGGATTAATAATATCACAAGATTGATAAAAAATGAATATCTCATTATGTTTTTGGAGTTTCCCAATAACAATATTAAGATGATATTATGTCAATTCAACAGAATTGTGTTAAAAAACAACAAGGAATAATGAGAATCATAAAAGTGCAGAAATATCACCCTGTACCTTTATTTCAAAGTTTATGACATCACTTTTTTTTAATCAACTCTTATATACGATATATCAATTTTGAATATCATCTAAGCAACATTTACAATATTATCTACATTTGGATACAATACCACGCACCTGTAATAGAAAAGCTAACTGACACTTCTAAACCGGAAACTCATAATATTTGCTTATTTTCTGCTATAAAACTTAACATTTAGATTTGATTTAGATCAGATCACTGAGATCTGATTTTTGAACATATATTCTGATCTGTTTACTTCATTGTGCCTCCGTTCCATGTTGACCGTTCTGATGACAGAGGGTCCACATCCTGATCATAACCATGGTTTCTTTGACCTGAGTGTGGGGCCACGTCTGGACTGTTGTGTTCGTCCTCTAAACCACACGACTGGAGCCCGTGAAATGCACTAGAACAACGGCAGGTCCGGACCAGGCTGTGTCTGACAAGAGGAAATAGTCTTGGTTCTGGGTAAAGGGGAATGGCAGTGGAGCGACAGTGTGAAATGAAGCCTGGTTTGATAAATGGAGGAGCAGAGGAGCCTCAGGGGCCCCAGTCCAAGCTCTGCACACGGCAAAAAGAAAAGCACGACAGAAGCTTCCAGAATACCGCTGGATTTAAGAAAGTTTTATCACAAGGTTGTTAGCAGGTATGCTAATTTTGGTGCTAATCAGTTTGGTCACTTGATGGTGTCTTGGTCGAACACCATTTTTATTAGTCGATTATCAGTTTTGGGGGGATTTTAAAGGATTTACTCTTTGAGACCCTTTTTGTCAATAAATGCACTGGGCATGTCTTTAGTCGACTAAGAATTTATTTGATCAACAATAAACCCAGGTCTCTTGAATATTTGCTGCACTAGCTTCAGCTTTAGCTTTAGTGAACCCTCATGGAGTGTTCTTAAGGCGTGGAGTTTACATAAAGTCGACATGGACCTGCGTCCAGGCCGTCCAGTGTTTCTGCAGCGCCTTTTGACAAAATTTACGGCCATCAAACAATCAGGAGCCTCCTCCAGAGCAGCAGTCATGTATTTGAAGAGCAGTCATTAAACAAAACAGCCAGAGGTGGATTTGTGCCAGTGTCTGCATTAAAAAACGGTGTGGACTCGGAGGAGCACTTCAGGAAGATGAGAAGCGATGGAGCCAAAGGAAAATACAACTCCAGGTATGTTTTGATGACCACGAGGAGCAGGAAACTGTTGCATAAAATTATAGGAAACACCGAGGTTAAGGTAGAAAAGAGAATTCAAAAAGCTTAAGGAGTTTGAAAGGAGGTTTCACAGCTGAAAGTGCTAAAAGTGCTCAGTGTAATCTAATGGCTGCTGTATTTCTACTCAAGAATGTTAAATAAACCTTGTGAAAGAGATGAGAAAACACTTGGTCAAAAAAGTATCTATTTTTTGCCTCATATGGAGCATCTGTGAACAAATACTACAAATATTAAGAATTCCAGAATGTTCCGAAAAGTGAAGTGGAAGAAACTGGGATTAACCTCAGAATTTCACAAAATATGAAAAATTCTGGTGGCTCTGTCAAAATAAAAGCACTCAGATATTGTTGATCCAAGACACTTTTGATGAAGGTTTTACTGGACAAATACTCACAGAAGTGTTTTTCAAAATTATACCTTTGTGGAGCTCAAACACAATTTTGAGGCTAACAATTTTTTTTTCATTCTTTGTAATAGAAAAGTAAACTAACTGACATTCGTACCCTGGAAATTAAAAACTTTTTTTTGTGCAGAAGACTTAAACTGTTAACTGTTTACTTCCATTTACCTCCAGCCGTCACTTTAAGACCTTTATAAGGCAGTTAGACCAGGGCAGAGGTTTGTAGAGTGTTGCAAAAATACATATAAATACATATAAATAAATACATAAATATGGACATATTTTGGTTGCATCAAATGTACAAAAATGTAAACACTAGATCATCATGTTTCGATTTGTTGGGTCCAGTCAAACAGAACTGTGGGGAAAAGTGACTCAAAAGTACTTCTGAACTGTATATTTAAATACATTAGAATCATACGCACATTGCTGAGTGTATGGAACCAAAGAACATGTGGTTAAGGGGTAGGAATCAAAAGTTATTGAGTAATTGAAAGAAAAAAGACATCTTGGGTCCCACACCATTCAAAAAGATATCAATGGTTGAGAATCTAAAGGGCAAAAATGACATGGAGAAAACGAACAAACCCCACCAGAGTGTATGATACATGTGTAATAGAACACCAAGAGACCAAATGTACTGCAAAAACACAGAAAGACCGATTCTTACAGAGCCTGGAATGAAAATGAAGTAATTACATTTTTTAAAAGTTTGGTATCACAAAAATGTGTTAGTCCCACAGAGTAATCAGAGACTGTCCCTTTAGATTCCCAATAGACTGCAAAAAAGTCAATCTATAGGATTAAGATCAGAATATGAATCTTGATTTCAGTAGTATTCAGAGTATGTTTTACTTATTGAGCCAGTTTTAATGTATAAAGTATTTGTATTTCAAGACAAAAAACTGCTTTAGTGAGAACATTTTTTACAAACTACTAAAACTACTCAAAACAAGATATGTATTCTGAACTCAAGACATTCAGCTCCACTTTCAATAGCCTCGATAAAGCATGAACAAAGACAAAGAATTCATGAACAGTTTTGTTTATTTTATTTTCCTCAGATTTTTATCACAGGCAGAACTAATACTATTTAGTAAAACATGTTTGTTTTATAGTTAAAAGGAGCTCTACGTGATGAAGTAAAACCTGGAGGGTTTTACCTCTGGTGCTTGTTGTGGATTGAAGGGGAAACTCACCTGGACTGGTGCAGCCCGGGGGTCGAACCCACAACCTTCACACTCAGAGGTGAAAGTTCTAGCCACTCTGCTACCATGCTGCCTACTCTGGCCTAATAGAATAAAAAAATGACTTTGTGTCTGCAGTGGAAAATGTGTTTTTCACATCATTTAAAGGTCCTCTATAATGTGGGCAGGTTGTTTATTAAAAAATATACTTTAAAAAAGTGTTTATTTAGATTAGGATATTAGTGCCTAAGTCTGAATCATTCCTAACAAAGTATTTGTTCATTATAGCCTGCGTTCATGCTTTATTAAGCCTAATACACGTGGACTTGTTCATAACAGTTGCAGCTGGACTCACCGTCCTCCGTTGGGACGTAGACGTTCAGGTACAGACAGTCTTCGCTCTGATTCTGGATGTAGCTCGCCGCCACGTCCAGATTGTCGGTGAACCAGACGGGCAGCATGATCTCCGGCAGCACCCCGTGGACGTTCTGCGGGCACACGGGCGCAAACTGGGTGGCGTTCCGGATTTCCTGCCATGACCCCGGCGCCTCTGGGGGCTGGAAGCGCCTGTCGCCTATGGGCGCCGTGGCGTAGGGGACCCCCAGGTACTGCTCCACGGGGCCCAGGATTTCGTTGTTGAGGTCCTTCTTGATGCCGCGGATTTTGCCGTAATTGGTGGTGACGATCGGGTGCTTGGACGGGTCGGATTTCTGACCGCCGGCGAGATTCAGAAGCAGCGCGGCGCCCAGAACGAACAGGGCGTGGTTTGTTATTAGTGACAGGGGGCGTGTCCTTGTCTGTGAGCCCCGCCTGCTTTGTTTACTCGCAGGGCAGTGTAGCGGGCACATGTTGGGTTTGAGCTCGGGATTCAAAATGGCGGAGAAGAAGTTCTGTCAAGATTATTCTGTGGTTGAAGAAAATGATCACGTTTGAGTTGAGCAAAGTAGAACAAAAGATTGCAAAAGATCTCAAAATACTTTTCAAATCAAAGCGATGCTAGCTGTTCCTCTGTTGCGTTCCATTACTGTTGGTGTCCTCGAAGTAGCATCGTTTGGCTGTGAAGAAAAGAAGGAGAGAAGGAGAAGAGAGATTAGAGCTGTGTTCAAACTGAATATATTCTGCATGATGTCAGTGGAGGGCGAGAGGAGGAAACCGCCAGGAGTAAGAAAGTAAAACAGTCACACACAAAATATAGTGGCAAAGAGAAAAGTTGAGGTAAGTTGAGTACAACTACTTCAAAATGATATTACTCAAGTAGAAGTACAAGGAAGTAGTTCAAAAAAGAGAAATGAAGACTAATGAAGGTGTAGTTATTAAGTGTTACTCTAATTGGAAAGAACAATGCACAAAGTCTGGTATTTGTAAAGTATCAACACATAAATGAGACAAATATCTGAAGGAGCGATACACGAAACACAAATCATTTCATATTTCATTAAAGCTTTTGCCACTTGAGAAGAGGAAGCGGCACTGAGTACACGGAAACAGTCTATGGCAGTGTTTTTCGACCTTTCCTGAGCCGCGGCACACTTTCTGGGTTTGAAAGATCCCACGGAACACCAACTACTATTAAAACATCACCACATCAGACCATTTAGTGAAAAAGTACGGTACATAATGAGACAAAAAATGTCTGTGCCCTTGTCTAGTTCTTTAAATTTGACAATAGTGATGGTTTTGCTCTTGTTTGATGCAGAAGTTGCTCGAGGTACTCCAAAATGTCAAATTAGTCAATTACATTCGCGTTTATTAATGTATCGACTCACATTGGATATTTTTTCAAGGCACACCTGACAAGACTTCACAGGCACACTAGAGTTCCCCGGCACACTGGTTGAACATCAAGGGTCTGCGTTGATGTTCAGGTGTAGCAAATAAATCTGTCTCCCTAATGCTGGTTGACAACATTCAAACTGACCAGCAGCAGAAGAGAAACCGCAAATCTACAATTCATCATTCAAGTGTGTGGAACTGGTACACACTACAACCAACTAGAACCTAGGGCTGTGCAATTAATTGGATAAACTGTAGAACCGTCATTACAATGATTACACTATTCAATTACAAACATGTTGAAATCGTAACTACAATGAACGCACTTTTGCTCGAAATGATGATGATTTCAATTATGAGCCAATTAATCATGAGAATGATTTCTGCCATAATTGAGCAGACCTAGTTTTAGTGACGCTTTTAGCCATGTTTTTTGTCACTTTTTGTTTTGTCGTTTTGTCGTTAGGGCTGTGCAGTAAATCGTAGATATAATTGTGATTTAAATAACTCTATTCAATTACAAAAAAATCCTAAATACAATGAATTGCCCTCTGTTCAGAGTTATAAGTGACTCAGTTTGCCTCAAAACCTGGAGCAAAGGCACTTTTCTGAAACATTACTAATAAAATATATTCAGTCTATACTTTCTCTACAGAATAATTTTGCAATATAGAAGTAAAAATTTGTTTTTTCAATTGTGAGCCGATTAATCTGGATTATTATTTTTGCCATAATCGAGCAGCTCTACTAGAACCTAACCTGGACTAGAGCAGAACTGAACCAGAGCAGGACAAAGCAAGTATCTCAAGACCGGACTGGAGCTGAACAGGACGAGCCCGAGTGTGAACGCAGCCTCCAAATCCCACGCTTGAGTCAAAGATTCTGCGTTTAGCAGTCGGGCCTTATGAAGTATTTACATCCACAAACAACATTAATATTCTGGCATGCATTAATATATTAATTTAATTTTTGAAGAATATCAGACGGAAAGAATAAGTTGATAGTACCACAAACTCCAATAAATCCAAGTTCAACCTCAAAAACTCCTCTGAGGAAGTTCATTCGAGTACACTGTCCACTTCTTCTCTGACATTTCCACAGCTCTCCTCTTCACGCTCCGCAGCAGCAGAACCACCAGCCTCTCCAGATCCTCCTCTTCACCACATGTGTCTGTGTTGAATGCATTACAGAGAAGAATCCCTATTCATTCGGGATTAGGGCGAGCCTTTGGCTGCCCACGGAGGTCAGAGGTCACTGCACGTTTAAGCAGCTTATACGTTAGCACTGGGTCACGTTAGCTAGCTCTGTGTGATGCTAGTAGCACATAGTACAATGACTGTGGGCCGTCACTGTACGTTCATTCATATAATCTGGAGCTAAAGCTGTCATCGTGCAGCTCCTGCTGAGAGTCATGTGACATGGATCATTGAGAAGGCACCGCTCCAGAGCAGGACTGACGTATAAACAGAGCGTGAACTGAAGCCAGGAAGATTTGTCACAACTGAAACGTCTCAGATTTGATTAATAAAACTTGATATTGTTGTAATCTTTAACCAAAATTAATTTAGATTGTAGTTTGTGGATTATAGTTGTAGATTATTGTGTCAATCTGTATCATTATCATATAATTATATAATATTCAACTTTAAAGGTGTTAAAGGTGCACTGTGTGATATCGATGAACATGTAATGTACTTAGGATGAACTATATTAACTATTTATTCAGCGCACCAATATGGCTCATAATAATTGTGCCCATAATGACATTCATGTGATGATCTTGTTCTGGAGTAGTATTTTTGCCTCTAAATGTGGCGCCAAACTGCAAGCTTGTAAATCCAGGTCCTGTGGTGCCGGGAGCCGACTGGAACACTTTCTCCAAATCAGGAAGAGCGTGCTCCGGTGACTGGGCGTGGCCTCCTTGGTACTGGGCCCCTCCCCCTGTGTGATGATGGGTCCGCCCATACCACACGGGGCCCTTCTGAAAGCATGTCGCCTGTGAACTGAGCACTGTAGCTGTGGTAGAGACTCCGCCCCTGGATCAGGAGGTCACAGGTTCGAACCTCAGAGGAGACATTAGCTTCAGTGGGTACTAACACAACAACAGGGACGTGCAGTGAAAATGTTTGCTGCTGAACTCGAATTTCCTTGGCGCTCAATAAAGTATCCATCCATGGAATATTCCTCCTGGGACAATAAAGCCACACAATCTCTTACTTTAAACTTCAGAATACAGGCGTCGACCCATGAGCCACTGCTGCCTCATTTTTACCCAAACATAGCTAAGTATCGTTGCCAAACTGAACAACACATTTATTTAGTCCCTCAGAAACTCCCATTACCATTTCTCTTCTCAACAGTTCGTATCCCTTTATCTCCCTCACTATATTTCTGCCATTTTGCCTCATCATTAACCCGGCTGGTGTTTTCCTCTCTGCTCTCCTTCACTCGCTGCCAATAAACCCATTTCAATTTAAGCATTAAGTTCCCCCAAGGCGAGGCGGCGCGCAATTAAGACATGATGGGCAAAATCTTCAAACTGATGAAAGAAGTGCAAGAATGGTGTACAAGAAGAGCTCAGAGGAATGTGCAAAGAATGTGTGTTGTGTTCTTAATAGCTGAGAGTCCCAAACAGTCCAAACAGATACAGAAAAATCCAATGAAAATGACTGGAGTCGAGACTTGAGTACTTTGACCAGGTATAGTTTGTTTTCTGTGGAAAGATTAGGTTTGGGGCGCTAGAAAGCTTAGAAAACTATTATTACATGGTTAAAAGCTGATTGATTTGATTGCTTCTTGCAGGTTTGAGTTAATCCCGTACTGTCCTACAACTGAGGCTCAAATGCTCAGAAAATTCCTGTTATCACCTACCCCTAATCTTGTTGCAAGGAATCGTCGAAGAGGCGGGGCTTATGAGTTGTGCAGTTTTGAACAGGAACAGCAGAAATACTCAAAGCTGTGATCGAAACATGCATGACGTGTTACTGCTTTGGTGTTGGTTGAATGGCGTGGGACGTGGGTGCGGTTGTATGGCGTGGGTGTGGTTGCATGGCATGGGACGTGGGTGTGGTTGCATGGCATGGGTGCGGTTGCATGGTGTGGGTGCGGTTGCATGGCGTGGGATGTGGGTGCGGTTGCATGGTGTGGGATGTGGGTGCGGTTGCATGGCGTGGGATGTGGGTGCGGTTGCATGGTGTGGGATGTGGGTGCGGTTTTATGGCGTGGGGCTGGTGTGCATGGCGTGGACGGCGGGGTGGACGGGTTACGGCACGTGGGCGTGGCTGTGACGGGTGCGGTTGCATGGTGTGGGATGTGGGTGCGGTTGCATGGTGTGGGATGTGGGTGCGGTTGCATGGCGTGGGATGTGGGTGCGGTTGCATGGTGTGGGATGTGGGTGCGGTTGCATGGCGTGGGATGTGGGTGTGGTTGCATGGCGTGGGATGTGGGTGCGGTTGCATGGCGTGGGATGTGGGTGTGGTTGCATGGCATGGGACGTGGCAAAGGTACCCTCTCTTCTTTCTCTCCTCTTCCCTCTCGCCTCTCCTCCTCCTCTTCCTCCCCTCTCTCCTCCTCCCTCTCTCCTCCTCCCCTCTCTCCTCCTCCTCCTCCTCCCTCCTCCCCTCTCTCTCCTCCTCCCTCTCTCCTCCTCTCTCTCTCCTCCCCTCTCTCTTCTCTCCTCTCTCTCCTCCCTCTCTCTCTTCCCCTCTCCCCTCCTCTCTCTCCTCTCTCCTCCCCTCTCTCTCTCTCCTCCCTCTCTCTCCTCCTCTCCTCTCTCCTCCTCTCCCCTCTCTCTCTCCTCCTCCTCCTCCCCTCTCTCCTCTCCTCCTCCTCCCTCTCTCTCTCTCTCTCTCCTCCCTCTCTCCTCCCTCTCTCTCCCTCTCTCTCCTCCCTCTCTCCTCCCTCTCTCCCCTCCTCTCTCTCCTCCCTCTCTCTCCTCCCTCTCTCCCCCTCCTCCCTCTCTCCTCTCTCTCCCTCTCTCCTCCTCCCCTCTCTCCTCCCTCTCTCCCCCTCCTCCCTCTCTCCTCTCTCTCCTCCCTCTCTCCCTCTCCTCCCCTCTCTCTCCTCCCTCTCTCTCCCCCTCTCTCCCCTCTCTCCTCCCCCTCTCTCCTCTCTCTCTCTCCTCCTCCCTCCTCCTCTCTCCTCCCCTCTCTGTAGGAGCAGGGTGACCTCACAGGTAATTGGGTGCTGCTGTTGTGATGTGAGGACCAGACTAGGCCTGTCAGGTTAGGCTTCAGCCTAATGGTGTGTAATAGGCCCACTCTGTCCGGGCCATGGGGCATGGGCCAGGCAGTCGGGGCGGGGAGCGGGGAACAAGTCATAAATAAAATAAAGCTGTTTGAGTGAAAGTGTAAAGCACAGTTTCAACATGTGTGGAACTATATATTATCTCCACATGGATCGAGGAGCAGCGTTTGTCTTGGTCCAGAGGTCAGTTTCAATCTGATGGAGATTTTCAGAATTAAACATTAACCAAGTGTTTGAAAAAAAAGCTGAAAAAAGGAATTAGTTAAATATTGTTTGTCGCTGCTGAACAAAGAATAATGAGATGTGCATGTGTTTTAATAGAATATTTAACGCCAATAACGACTTTAAAATGGTAATTAACTGTTAACAGCCTGTATATCATGTTTGAGTTAATCATGTATTGTTCTGTAACTGAGTGTTTTCACCTTCCCCCTAGCCCCGCCCACATCCTCTACTTAGTTGTGATTGTTTGAAATTTGAAGACTCTGAGTGACACACGTTGAGTTCTAAAATGTCACAAAGCTACTTTCCACAAATAAAAACAAGTACATGACAATCTGCCTGTTACAGTAACATTAAATGTCACTATGAAGAGTTCTGCAGTTTTGAACAGAAAGTCAATGGACCTGTCTCCTTTAAAGATGTTATAAAAGTCAGTGTTCATTCTGACCACTATTTAAACTTATTAAGCAACAATTTCAGTTGGTCAGACAGTGTTTGTTTACCTGCTTTAAAAAATACATTGGATGGCACTTAAAATTGTACTGTTTTATATAATTCATTTCTATTCTACATTTTAATTAAAGTTCTTGTGAATACATTTTTAATAAAGCAGAATAAGCAGAATCCACAGTGGACTCACGTGTGAGTGGGAGCGGAGCAGGCAGGTCAGCTTTTGTTCATAGTCCTGTCCATGCACATTTTATGTTTTTGTTTTTTTCCGTATCCTAAAAGAACATCCAAGAGCAGATAAAGAGGAGGTTAGCTGACAAAACAATCACGCCTGCGATTCAGATGAAAGTGAGTCAGGAGAATGAAAAGCGGCATATGTGCAGCTCACGCCGCAGCAGCCACGGAGCAGACGAGAAACCACCAGGGCCGGCAGAAGAAACGCAGGAAAGAAACGCAGGAAAGAAACGCAGGAGAGAAACGCAGGAAAAAAAACGCAGGAAAGAAACGCAGGAAAGAAACGCAGGAAAGAAACGCAGGAAAGAAACGCAGGAACGAAACCCAGGAAAGAAACGCAGGAAAGAAACGCAGGAAAGAAACGCAGGAACGAAACCCAGGAAAGAAACGCAGGAAAGAACCGCAGGAAAGAAACGCAGGAAAGAAACGCAGGAGAGAAACGCAGGAAAGAAACGCAGGAAAGAAACGCAGGAAAGAAACGCAGGAAAGAAACGCAGGAAAGAAACGCAGGAAAGAAACGCAGGAACGAAATGCAGGAAGGAAACGCAGGAACGAAACGCAGGAGAGAAACACAGGAAAGAAACGCAGGAAAGAAACGCAGGAACGAAATGCAGGAAGGAAACGCAGGAACGAAACGCAGGAGAGAAACACAGGAAAGAAACGCAGGAAAGAAACGCAGGAAAGAAACACAGGTAAGAAACGCAGGAAAGAAACGCAGGAACGAAACGCAGAAAGAAACGCAGGAAAGAAGCGCAGGAAAGAAGCGCAGGAAAGAAGCGCAGGAAAGAAACGCAGGAAAGAAACACAGGAGAGAAACGCAGGAAAGAAACGCAGGAAAGAAACGCAGAAGAGAAACGCAGGAAAGAAACGCAGGAAAGAAACGCAGAAGAGAAACGCAGGAAAGAACCGCAGGAAAGAACCATGAGGAAAGAAAGCATGGGAAAGAAGCATGGAGAGAAAGCAGGAAAGAAAGCATGGAAAGAAACGCATGGGAAAGAAAGCAGGAAAGAAAGCATGAAAGAAACGCAGAAAGAAACGCAGGAAAGAAGTGCAGGAGAGAAACGCAGAAAGAAACGCAGGAAAGAAGCGCAGGAAAGAAGCGCAGGAAAGAAACGCAGGAAAGAAACGCAGGAAAGAAACGCAGGAAAGAAACGCAGGAAAGAAACGCAGAAGAGAAACGCAGGAAAGAAACGCAGGAAAGAAGCGCAGGAAAGAAACGCAGGAAAGAAACGCAGGAGAGAAACGCAGGAAAGAAACGCAGGAAAGAAACGCAGAAGAGAAACGCAGGAAAGAAACGCAGGAAAGAAACGCAAAACAGAAACGCAGGAAAGAAACGCAGGACAGAAAGCATGGGAAAGAAACGGAAAGAAACGCATGGAGAGAAACGCAGGAAAGAAATAGGAAAGAAGCGCAGGAAAGAAACGCAGGAAAGAAACGCAGGAAAGAACCGCAGGAAAGAAACGCAGGAAAGAAACGCAGGAACGAAACGCAGGAAAGAAACGCAGAAAGAAACGCAGGAAAGAAGCGCAGGAAAGAAGGGCAGGAAAGAAACGCAAGAAACAAACGCAGGAAAGAAACGCAGGAAACAAACGCAGGAAAGAAACGCAGGAAAGAAACGCAGGAGAGAAACGCAGGAAAGAAACACATGAAAGAAACGCAGCAAAGAACCGCAGGAAAGAAACGCAGGAAAGAAACGCAGGAAAGAAACGCAGGAAAGAAACGCAGGAAAGAACCGCAGGAAAGAACCGCAGGCAATAAACGCAGGAAAGAACCGCAGGCAATAAACGCAGGAAAGAAACGCAGGAAAGAAACGCAGGAAAGAAACGCAGGAAAGAAACGCAGGAAAGAACCGCAGGAAAGAACCGCAGGAAAGAACCGCAGGAAAGAACCGTAGGCAATAAACGCAGGAAAGAACCGCAGGAAAGAAACGCAGGAAAGAAACGCAGGAAAGAAACGCAGGAGAGAAACGCAGGAAAGAAACGCAGGAAAGTAACGCAGGAAAGAACTGCAGGAAACAAACGCAGGAAACAAACACAGGAAACAAACGCTGGAAAGAAACGCAGGAAAGAAACGCAGGAAAGAAGCGCAGGAAAGATACGCAGGAAAGAAACGCAGGAAAGAACCGCAGGAAAGAACCGCAGGCAATAAACGCAGGAAAGAACCGCAGGCAATAAACGCAGGAAAGAACCGCAGGAAAGAAACGCAGGAGAGAAACGCAGGAAAGAAACGCAGGAAAGTAACGCAGGAAAGAACTGCAGGAAACAAACGCAGGAAACAAACACAGGAAACAAACGCTGGAAAGAAGCGCAGGAAAGAAGCGCAGGAAAGAAACGCAGGAAAGAAACGCAGGAAAGAAACGCAGGAAAGTAACACAGGAAAGAAACGCAGGAAAGAACCGCAGGAAAGAAACGCAGGAAAGAAACGCAGGAAAGAAACGCAGGAAACAAATGCAGGAAACAAACGCAGGAAACAAACGCAGGAAAGAAAAGTCATTCCACTAAGACACCAGAAACACAGGTTAGACAAAACTGGCAAATGTAATATTTAACCCTTTGAAAGATGCATACCTGTTAAAATGCCTTACATGTGTTTGCACTTTCTATCTCATCAATGACTCTAAAAAAACAAAAACTCACCAAAAAATGTTACTGTCTCTATTATTTTTTCTCAGCCAACCTGTGTCTGACAACAAGAAAACAGAACCCTGGCATCTCCCGGCTCCGCACAGGCAGGTCTTGTAACTCCCGTAAATATTTCATTCTTTTCCCAAACTACGGAAACTTTCTGTGCTGCACTCCATTGTAACGGCGTGACAAGCTGTGAGGCAGTACACAGATATCCAGCAAGTTTGAAAAGACTTTGCCTCGCCGTAAACTTTGTGGAGCTGGCACAAAACTGCAACGTTGTGCAACAGCGAGGACGCGCCGGTCTGCTGCTGAGAAAGTACGGAGAGGGACAAGTTGACGCCGGCTGTCTGCAATAATAGAACTCGAGGGACGGAGCGGGACGGACGCTGGAGAAGGTCAGTAGTGAACTATTTGAGAAATATTTAGTTAAGTGGAACATTCTGGACAACTTAAGCTCATTTCTTCACACGGGGCTGTACAATTAACCACATTTGAATCAAGATTGGGATGTAACAGTAGCCATGTTTACATGCGCAAAATGTCTTTAATCTGATCATGAATCGGATTAGAATTTTACTGTGTACATGGACCCTGAAAAAAATAATCTGATTACGACACGCGTTTACATCTGTTATACATTTGATCGGAATAAATTATTTTGACATGCGCAGAATTGGCTAACATACCGGAAACAGTAGAAGAAGAACAAACTTCCGTTCGTGCTGTTTAATACTACTTTTTGATATGGAGCTGTACTGTGTGCCTCACGCTCTGCCTCACACTTGCCATTACCCTCGCTTCCGCAGTAGCTGACGTAACAGACGTGCGCAGAGAGGATTCCTTCAACCAAAACATCGGAAGAATCGTGTACATGCACATCGATCGGAATAACAATCAGCATAACCCATCCGTCTCAATCGGAATGAAATTTTGATCCGAATGAGTGTAATCGGGTCAGAATATTCCGAATGGCGTGTTTACATTAATAATTTTTATTCCGATCAGGCTTTTAATCCGATTACATGTGTCCATACAAACGTGGCTAATAACTGAAATATTGTTCCGTTTCAGTGCTGAAATAGAAACGGCTAGTTCCTTTTGGACAGCCGTTTGTTTTTATCATGCCTTGACATGTTTGCCTCTCCTTCAGAGGTGTCGGAGCGGGGCCGGCAGGTCAGTGAGGAGCTGTGCCCGTGTACTCGCTGTAACGTATGCGCGTCAACGTCACATGATCGCGGTGTCAGTGTGTGCTGTTGCTCCAGGCAACACGTCACTGAAACGTGGGCCATTTCTTTAACCTTCTGCTGCAACGTCCTGAAGTGTCAGTCTTTTTCAAATAAGTTTCAGTTCGTTGGCTGTAGGTAGTTAGTTAAAAAGGAGTATTATGTTTTTTCATTTGACAGTTTAAAATATATCAAGCATAACATGAGTGGAAATGAATTACTGTTGATGAAATTCATTTGTGATTCTTTTGTGTTTTTATTTATTTTTTTGGTGTAAAAGTATCAATAAGAGAACCGTTAAAATACCGGAGTAGTAGTATCGATAAATCCTTAATGATAGCCATCCCTAGTTATCGTCTTCACTATATTGCAATAAATAATGTACCATGAAGTGAATATCGTGATAATACGGTGAGATTTAGACATGTTTAATGGTAAATGATCCGCTTGGGCCTTTTTAATGGAGAAGTCTACAACCAATCCTCTAAACATGAAATCCAATCCAAAATCAATTTAAAAAAAAGACATTAAAGGTAATTTTTTTTCTATATAATCCAGCCATTTAATGTCATTGTTTTATTTAGATTATTTCTAAAGTACATTTACAACTCTGAAGGTCCAAAGTGCTAAACAACCAAGTGCAATAAAATCCATTGAGCTGCACATAAAACAGAACAATTACAACACAAAAATCTTAATTTCAAATGGTTCATTATAAAGCCACTGAGAAAAGGCAAGTTTTCTACAGTAATTTCAGGTGACTCAGCAGATCTAGCATAAAGGATTGTTTCAGAGCTTGGGCCGTGCCACTAAAAAGGCTCAGTCCCCTCTGCTTTGACCTGGACACACCCAGGAGCAGCTGAGAGGACGAGGCGTGTTAGAGAGGAACACGGTGGGACAACAACTCAAACAAACACAGCCAGACCATTCAGACTTCAAAACCATGAGCTACGTTGGATTCTCTGAAGAAGTGGAAGCCAGTGATGCAGGAGTGGAGCCATGTGCTGGTTGTGCCCACTGCAGTGCTTTAAAGGGCTGTATCTGATGTTTACAAAACTAGTTCATGTTCCAGACTTTTTGCATGTAATAAAGTAAAATTTGTTGCTCCAGCACAGAAATAATGTAGAAGCATCAATTCAGATGAAAATGAGACCACCACTTTTACTCTACATCTATTTATAGAGCGTTTTATCCAACGAGAGAAGCAGGAAGTGCGCCACTAGCATGCTAATGTTTGTTAGCTTTATCCGGGACGGGCTCAGGGATGGGTGAAAAGTGCTTCTAAACTCATGGAGGTGAATATTTATGATGCTGGGACTGCAGGAAAGTGAGAGATACATGAGACTGATGGAAAGACTTTAACATCAATTAGTGCTGTTTTTTCGCATTTCAAAACAATAAAAAATCAGGTACAGCCCCTTTAATAGAGGCCAAACCCAAACCAAAATGAAGTCATTTACAGCAGTCAAGGCGTAATGCATGAATGGATTACTCTTTAAGAGTCCTTGGCAGGTGAGGGTGTAACTTTTGCCAGTATCCTTATCTGGATAAAGCCACTTTAACCACTGCTCTGACCTGTTTATCCAGCTTAAGAGACCAATCCAACAACACACAAGATTTTTCACAAAACGGAGGTTAAAAGAAGGCCAAGAGCACGGTCCACGTCTTCTACAGCTGAATCACAAGTAAACAAGTAAAGGTATTTCAGCTTAGGTTTTAGTGCACTGTTAAGTTGAATTCTGGAGGAAGAAAAACATTATTTAGAATATAATTAACAAACAATGGTCACATCAAATAGCCAAATATCCAAAAGTTATTTTCAAATCCAGCCAGAGTTAAACAGGCGCAGGGCACATTTTTCCCGGCTCTATCTTCCTTTTCTTCATTTGCATTAGAACTTCTTGAAGTCCCTCTCTGTGGACACTTTGAAGTGAGTGAAGTGCCTGCAGCCTCCCAGTGTCTCACCGTCAAAGATCAGGAGGACACCAGGAGGACAGGATTCACTGAAAAAACGGAAAATAGGGGGTTGCTCGTTTTGTAAATGAAAATCATGCTACCATTTCATATTTTATTTAAGATCTTCTTTGAGCATGACTTTGTCATAAAACAGCTGAATAAATCCCATCGGTGCTAAACCTGCATGTTTTAATCACGACAGCGCTGCATGAAAAAGTTATGCTGCCAGTGCTGCCAGTGAAGCCACACCCCACTTTTCAAAAAATAACTCCCTCCCCTTCCTGTGACCGGGAAAAACGTTTACCGGAAGACGCTACAGCAGCCATTTTTTCCTTCTCTTTGCTGTATTTTGGGACTTTCCGACTGGTTTAAGTTCGTTCCTGGAGTCCTCGTGATTTCTAAAGGTAAACTTGTTTTATTTGGTCCTAGGAATGCAACGTTACTACGTTAGAAAATTAAGCTGTTAGCATTTGTAAGTTGAGAACTATTGGAACAAACCAAGTCAAGGTTAATGTTAACTAAACAGGTGTAATGTTAGGTGCAACAGCTCCACCTGCTACTTTGAAGTGTACAAATCAATCTTTTGAGTGTTACTAAATTTAGTAACTTAGCTGTTATGTTTAATTCATTAATTAATTTAATTTTAGAATGTATTGTGCTAACTGGACATGGACTGGATTAAGGGTGCGCACAGCAGAACTCCGTTTATGTCATGATACTGTCATTACAGTGTGGTACACCAGCTGCTGACGCTGAGCTCCATCCATGACGAGAGGCGACACACGCTCTGCACAGTCCAGAGGTAAAAGTTAACACTGTTCACCCAGTTCAGAAAGTTGCTTCTCTGTGTGCTAACCAAGCCTCCATTATGACTCTGGTATGGATTTTTTGCCATCGCTCTCATGTTCGCTAAGAAATTACAACTCATAACCACAAGAAATACAATGAGTTTAAAAAGAGTTTAGATACGCCACATGTGCTGGTGCCTCATCAATGATTGGACCACAGAGAACACGAGATAACGCCAGACTGCTTCTCTTATTATTGACCAAATGACTGTATCATTGTTAGATTTTTCTAACTTGGTTTATACAGTAATTACTATTCTATTCACCTTTATTGCAATTTTGAACATTTTAACATTTACCATTTTGTCTTTTCAGATAAATGCGGAGTTTAAAAAATTACAACCCTCCCCGCTCCAGTCCCGGTTCGCTCCACAGTTAGACTTTTTGTCTGACCAGCTCCATCAAGAGGAGAGGACTCATGGGACAAAAACTGAAAAAGCTCACAGATCTGATGACAGAGGTAAGATGAGAGAAAGAATTTTGGATACCTTCAAACTTGCTGTCGAGAGTCTTGAGTGGTCCCCACTTTTAACTGAGCCTGAAATCTACATAGATTAGTGATATATATTTTTTGTCCTTTCAAAGCTAATTTTGTTATTTATTGAGCAAAGAACATTTGTGAATATGGTATTTATGGTTATTTTTAAAGGAGGTCCCTGTGGTGACAAATGTGTCTTTGTTCCACATTTTGAACTGAGCACGTGAGATAAAAAAAAAACAATGACGCGTTTTAAATTTGAGTAGTTTCATAATGCTTTCCTGATAGTGACTTCAACACTGAGAGAAATGATCATCTTTCTTATACAGCTTTATATTTGTTGTAAAGAAATGTTTCTAATTAAGTCTTTACCACGTCACCAGAATGAAGAAGTAGATATTGGATGGGAGTTCCCTTTGAAAGGGTTATGCCTTTACCTTCATGAGGAGCCTCAAAGCATGTGGTGAGTATACTTGATGATGTTATGATAAATGTTAGATATAAGTTCTCCCCAAGCTCTCAACAACACTTTGAATTCCCCAGTTCTGTGACGTTACAGGCAATGAATTGAAGCTTTCATGTGAATTTCATTGTGCCAATATAAATTTATAGAAATCAATTAAATAATTGTGGGTTCGAATCCCGGACCACCCCAACATCACACGATCTCTCTGGGTGGAGTCTGCATGTCCTCCCCGTGTTACCGTGGGTTCTCTCCGGGTTCTCCGGCTCCTCCCACCGTCCAAAGACATGACTGTGTAGGTTAATTGACAACTCTAAATTGTCCCTAGTGAATGAATGTGAGAGTGAATGGTTGTCTGTCAATGTCTCTGTGTTTGCTGTGACGAGTTGGCCACTGTCCAGGGTGTACCCCGCCTAAGGCCCAAAGTCACTGGGATAGGCTCCAGTCACCCACGACCCCTAACGGGAATAAGTGGTAGAAAATGAATGAATTAAATAAACATTTCAAGCACTAGGACCTCAAACACCCAACATCTGACTAAACACAGAGCAGAGCAGAGAGGCAGGCAGGGGCAGACAGGAGCCGACAGGTGCGATTCACCTGGGCAGATTAGCCAACTGCACTGCTTTCAGCTAATGGTATACAAAAGGCTCAGACATCAGTTTGTAATACACAATTCATTCATTTCTTTAAATTCAAAATCACCACATATTACTTACTTACTTATACTGATATTTTTTGTAATGTAATAAAGTACTACAGTGCATTGTTCCAAATAAAGTTGATATTTTGCTCATATAATGCTATTATTATTTGCTCAATAATTAAGTCCTACATTGAGTTTTGATGATGTAGAGCAAGTATTTTAAAACTATAAGAGGTAAAAAGGTTTTTGAGGAATGTGTTTTCTTTCTAAAGAAATTCATGTTTTAAAGTCCTTTTTCAGGGAGGGCATGGACATACAAACGTAATAATTAATGATCTTTTGCCTTTTTTCTAGGGAAACGATGAAGTCCTCTTTGAGACATGTGGAAGATTGTACAGTGGGAGATTTTACCGTACGACAAAGTGAGGGTTAGAGGAGCCTGGACCAGGTCTGCACTGGGCGGAGGACCAGGTTGTCATGAAGTGGACATTGCTCTTCTGTTTGATCTCTGCATTGAATATGGGCTTTCCACCACATGGACTTTCCACCAAACCGGAGGTACTTTTTTGAGGTTCTTCAGAAAAGTGTTGATGGAACTTAATGGATCCACACGATCAAAAAAAAAAACAACTTAAATGCTGAAGAAGTGTTGAATAGAGCACTGGATTGTGACATCTCACCTAGAAGTGGGTCATATAATAAAATGTAGATACTATTATAAAAGGTGTTTTGAAGATGTGCACAATTTGAATACAGAGTATATTGTTGTGCAAATGCAACAAAAATAGCTGAATAAAAAAATGAAAAAAACGTTTTTTTTTTTACTTTTCAAATTAGAGGATAATGTGATATGCATTTTGAAAATTTGACAGACATTTTTTGATAATTAAACGTCAACTAATACGTTTAAAGACTTTTTAACACAATGGTTGGATGAATGTCATTATCAGGAAAAAAAAAAAGTCTTCATTTTGTCAACCTGTTTTGTTATATCTTTGACCTTGTTATACTTGTCTGCTGAGTTTGGTATGTGTTTGCATGAATTTGAACACTTTTTATTGTTGACAAATGACATTTTTGTGTATTGCTGAATTTATATTTTTCAGAATAAATTAAGTAAAAACAAACATGTTGTAAATATTTGAGTTTAATGCGAAATGGTAACATGATTTTAATGGAGGTTTAGTTGTGAAAAAGTCATGCTTGAATGGCATATATTAACAACCATTTTAAACATATAAAAGTCATGCTCACATGACATACAATTCTATTCCCAGAGAGCATAAGTAAAATGTAAAGCAGTAGCATAATGTTTTTGAAAGTTGTGATCATTAAAAAGTCATGCTCACGTGGCATGTATTAATATCCATTTTATTACTTAAATTTGTCTCTAACCAAACATGACTTTATTGCTTGCAACCGCTTTCCATATCTTTTTTATACAGAGCTAGTAACCTTTTTTTTTCAGTGTTCCTTTGGGGAGCGCAGCGTGCGGAAGATCATTAAAACATTCGACTTTGCGCCTTTTAACTTCTTCTGGACTGCATTTAAGTTTCTGACCCGGGACCTTCAAAACACCTGCTTCAGCTGGATTTTAATCACTCTGAGAATGTCTTCAGATGGCAGTAGCACGCCGTTACTCAAAGTTGTCCCATCAAGGTCAAAACCACTTACAAGTGGCTGAAGTCTTTATGGCGTGCTGAGCTGCACCGGGACAGTTTAATGCATGTGCTCAGGGGAAGTGATTGGCATTATATCGGCGCTAAAATCAATATCGGCCGATGCATGTGATGTCTTCATATACAGTATATACGTGTCAGGTCTGTGGGGAGAGAGCTGGCCGCCACACTTTGCACTTTTTGCCCACTGAGCACAACCAAAATAAACCCCAGAGGAAGAGCAAGAGGAAATGAATAATCCCAGATATTTATTTAATAATACAAGACTATATGATGATTACATGACTAGATGGTTTCAAGCACTGAAGCACAAAAAACAGCTGAGTTTTCAGGCTAAGCAGCTTTGTTCGTTGTTCCTCGCTCTCCCTGTCGTCCTCCCCTAAACCCCACAGCGAGGCGTTCAGGTGTCCCGGGAGATTTCAGCACTATTAGAGTGTGCCTCGACGCTGCTGCTGTTGGGGGTGAAGAGCGTGCTTAGGGAAGATTTATGGAGGCGCCAAGACAGTGAAGTATGTAATCAGTGCACAACGGATAGCTAACTGCTCTGTGAGGGAAATATAAGGAAGACGGACGTGCGAGTCCCAAACAGTGCGATCATCGCGGCTTCAGCAACAGATTCAGTCGGTTATGGCGCAACATGCTGCACCTCATTCATGAAGCTATGAACAGATTTATGAGCATGCTCCTATGAGCATTTTTGACATTCATAAAAAAAAATTTTCACTGAAAATATCAGGACAGTCAGGAGCACACGTAAAAGCAGAAATTCTGCAGTTTCTGCATTTCTTTTATCAAAAATTTTACATAAAATGATTGTGTATTTAATTTTTTTCCCATAATATGTAATAAAAACAATATTGTTATTGCGGTGTTTCACAACCAGGGGTACGGGGGCCCCAGTCAGAGCCTGTCCGTCCCAGCCCCAGTGCCTCTGTGTGGGCCACTGTCAGCCCACAACCCCCCGAGGACTCAACATCTGTGCAGCGCTCACACCGGAGCGCACTCGTCTCCGTTTGATTCTCCACAAAGTTGGCATTGGCAGCGTTTGTTAGTTTAACTGTGAAACACACTGCACTGAATGATTAGGATGCTCAGAATGGATAAGGGAAGTAAGCTGAACATGAGGACTGTTTGTACAATAGTAAAAATATACAGTACAGAGCCTTTAAGTCCCACAACACTGAACTTCTCCTATAACAGAAGCTAACAGTTCATGTTTATAGCCTGAAGTTCATGCACATTCAAAGATAATTAACAAATTACACCAAACCTCTTATGTCTTCTTTGGTGTGCACACACTGCTTCATTTATCATGAACAAAGGAATGTGCATAATCATATCCACATAATGACTTCCTGACTCAAACTGTTACAAAAGACTGAAAAGATGTAAACCCTTGAGTGTGACGTAAATACCTGTGTGCAAGTAGAAAAGAATGTGTGAAAGCATGTTCTTGGCATTTAGTTTGAATAAATATAATGATGAAAATGTGTTCAGAGCAGGTCATTTTAGAAAATGCACACACAAGGTACAATAAATAATACACTTCACGCTCCATTCAACTCGTCTAGTTCTATGTAGAAAATGTTTCACATTAAGTCATCTGTTGTTTGTGAAATGTTTTTATTATTTTCTTTGTAACTCATTTTTGTCCAGGTGACACGAGAGTAACACCAGAACAGAGTTAGAAAACATGTCCTTGTGTAAAACAGTTTAGTTTAGTTTAGGATGTTGTGATTGGTGCCTAAACATTTCTTAATCTAACATTGTACTGGATTGCACCAAATAGGTGTGTGCCAAACAGTTTGATAAAGAAACATTTGTTTTGTTTCACTAAGCATCACTAATCCTGTCATTAGTGAAGTTAGATGTTGGCTCTAATTACTCATTGGCAAATGTAACAAATATATTATATATTATACATAACAGCATTTGTCTGCGCTGTCTATAAATGACAAAAGTACAGTTTACATTTTTTTTGCTTCATTAAAATGCAAAATATGGTTTTGAAAAGGTTGTCCTATATAATCTCTTTAGTTTTAGTAAATGCAGGTGACACATTTTGGGGAACAATGAAGTCTTAAATTCAAACAGCATCTTTTATACAACATAATTAATCATCAAACCAAACAGAAATCACACATTCACCTACTTTCAAGTTTCATTGTAAAAATGACACTTCCCATTACAAAAACAATCCAAGGATACAATAGACCCCCAGCATTTGGGGCGGATTTAGAGCCAAAGTGTCGCGGGACGAGGGTTTACAAAGGCTCAGCTGCAGCACAGAGGAACTCAGAGCTAATTGAGCAAAAATAATTCTTCTGAAGGAGAAAGCACCAAACAACAAAAGGCGAGGACTAAAGGAGAGAGCAGATTTAAAAACATGCACTGTGAACAACCGGGTCCATGTTGAACAGTTCTCGTGCAGGATTAGAGAAATCAAAGGGATAATAAGTCATTTTCCAAACCACAGAACGTGTTTATTGTGATGACTTTATTACCATTTCACTTTATGACTTCTTTATTGCAGTTCCCTGGTGATTTGGTGAATGTGGGTGAAGTGTCTTGCTCAAAGTTTGTGGTTAGAAAATATATAAACTGTCAACCGTCTAGATCAGGGGTGGGCAATTATTTTGACGCAAGGGCCACATTGGATTTTTACACTCGCCTGGGGGCCGGACCATTTTACACACATGCTACTACACATAGACTTAATGCCTAAAATACACAAAAAATTACTACAGAATAGCAAAAATCATTACCTTTATTTAGTGGGAACAGTGCGGTTGATCACTCCTTTTATCCAATGCATCAAAGTTTGGTGTTATTCTAGTGGTGGCTGTTCTCAAAACTGATTTTTAATGAACAAGCAGCTGCTCAGGAAACTATAAAATGACAAATGCACCACACCTAACTCATACAATTTTTTATTGAATGCTTTGCGGGCCGGATCAAAATGCCAAAAGGGCCGCATGTGGCCCCCGGGCCTTAGTTTGCCCCCCTCTGGTCTAGATTGTGGGCGAATGCTTGAACTCTTGTATCCATTTATTGTCCTGAAACAACGCAAAACTGGGCAATTTACAAAAAAAATACTTAAACAGATCCTGAGTTCACGTAGCAGTAATCAGGAGTAGACAGGGGAGGGATCCCGTCTCAGGGTCTTCTTGCCCTACGGCCCCCAAATTTCTGTCGACAGGCCTGGTTGTAATAGAAATAGTAAAAGTACTTGGGGTAGAAGTAAAAAAGTAGGGCCTGTTCCACGTGTTCCTCAAGTGCAAAGAGTCCAAACGTATCTCCACTGTTTCAAGTGAACTGTACTGGCCTGTTTAAGGGCAGTAATGATGTATTTTACTTAAAGGGTTCTAGTACACAGAACAAACCATTAAAACCACGCAATTAAAACAAACAAAACAGTCAAACTAACAAGCTAATGCTGGATGTTAAAGCAAGAGCTCAAAAAAGCTCATTTAAACAAGTGGCTTTTGAGCCTGGATTTGAAAGCTGAGAGGAGTCCATGATTACAGAGGCCTGACAGGAGTTCCAACAATATACATATTATTTTTTATCAATATCGTTATTACGTCCCTCTCTGTGGACATGCTGACATTTCACTTTTCTTGTAGAATCACTCGACAGCAAGAAAATACCAGCCACCGGAATATACAACCAGGAAAATGCATCTCACTATTGCTTGCTTTGTTTTATAGATGCATCGTTTGAGTTTAAAATGCCAACAGTTACTTTTATTATAGTTTGTTGAATGTCTCTGTTGTACGGGCCTTTTGTGTGACAGTTCTTTTGGACACACTGAGCTCATAAACAGACGGAGGCAGTGGTCAGCTGAGGACAGACAGTTTGAATGGACACTACAGGCTTGTAACGCTGACCACCGAAGGTCAAGACATTCAGCAGATATAAGGCTGTAATACCACCGTCAGCTCGATGTAGTGATGGATGAGACAGATGGAAAAACTAATTATGGAGACAAATACCTTGTTTTTATTGACCTAATTGCGTTTAGTTAATCACATCTTTCAGTAAACGCACAGTTTGGTCATGGACTCACAGGAATCTATAAAAATAAGACTAAGATAAGTCCTCAACAGCACCCTTTCTTTCCACTCACCCGTTCTGCCTACTTCCACCTTCGTAACATCTCTCGTCTCCGCCCTTCTCTCACTCCTCACACCACAGCCATACTTGTCCACAGTCTAGTCACCTCCCGGATCGATTATTGTAACTCTTTCCTCTCTGGTCTCCCCAATAAATCCCTCCAGAAACTGCAGCTTCTCCAAAACTCTGCAGCCTGCATCATCACCAGGACGCCCTCCCACCATCACATCACCCCCATCCTCCAACAACTTCACTGGCTCCCCATAAAACAACGGATTCACTTCAAAATTCTCCTTACCACTTTCAAAGCTGTCCATAACCTGGCTCCACCGTACATCTCTGACCTCCTCCACATCTCCACTCCCTCTCGCTCCCTCCGGTCCTCCTCTTCTCTCCAGCTCTCTGTCCCCTTTTTCCATCTTGTTTCAATGGGGGGCAGAGCCTTCAGCCGCTCTGCTCCTCAGCTCTGGAACTCTCTCCCTCCTGACCTCCGCAACATAGACACCCTTCCACTTTTCAAATCCAGACTCAAAACTCACCTGTTCAGACAATCCTACACCACAGAACTCACTCACTCCAACACCATCATCCAGTTCTGTACTGTGGGTTTTATTCTGTTGTTTTTTATCTTCTTGTTGTCATGTACAGTGTCCTTAGGTGTTTTGAAAGGCGCTTATAAATAAAATGTACTAAACCACCCAGGCTGGTCTAAGTAGGACTAAACCAGGCCCAGACCATGAGCTTAAGCACTGCACTAATCAAGACCACTCCCAATCCAAATTCGTTTCAATAAGAATTTTTTTCTGCATTCGGCTCCAAAACCATTTGCTCCCGTTTGTTAATCCAAAATGTCTGGACTGCGGTGTCACTGTCCACATTAAATACCTGCTTATTGTTGTTGGTCTCGCCATTTCTTCCAATTAAATGTGATCAAAGTGGAGCTCTTTCAACAGTGAGAATAAGAGTTATCAATATGAAAGGAGAGGGCCACGGTCGTAATCACACAGGCCTCATTAATAACGCGCACAACACCGCACACAAAGCTATTAGCATGAGCGATGAATATTCACACGCGCTTTTATCTATCGCTGTTTGTTTTCCTATCCAAGCACAGCAAAGGAATCATAAATAAAAGTATGATAATCAAAGTGAGAAAGTACCAGGTGAAGGGTTTTCCAATACTGAGGTTCAGACGCAGGAGCAGAAGAGGTGGGCCTCGTCATAGTTTTACAGACACCACACTTTTACTTGAGAAATATATTTGACATCGTAACCCCCAATTTACACCCATCAGTGGCAGCACAGCAGACCAGGAGTAATCACTTTTAATAAGAATTTGTTGGACAATCCACAGCAGCGATGTCATACGCACATCCAACTGGCGGAGTTCAAAGTTTTTAGCATCAACAAAGCATTTATTGGCTTTTCAGCAGGAAACACAGCAAAGAGGCGCACAGTGTCAAAATAAACTTCCAGTGCCATTTCAAACTAGGTTTTCAAAAACATGACACGTACACAACATGCATCGCATCAGGGCCTCAGGGAATGACTCATGATGGCTATTATACAACTGGAGAAATATGGTGTCTATTATACAAGGGCATCTTCAGAAAGAAGAACAATGTAAATTGACCCTTTTAAATGTGTTAAATATGCAGCTTTGCCCACATTATGTGCCGCTGTAGCTCCTGGTGTATCCTGGGTAACACTCTCTTACTTGAACGATCTATTATACAGTATAGCAGGCTCTTACTTGAGTAAAGTGTTGCTTCCTCTTCTCACTGAGTAAATCTATAAGGGACAAAGGCTTTATGTTGAAGATACAGTGAAAGGACCAGGTTAATTAATTCATGACACTCAACATCTCATTCTTCATTCACTCCACACTCGGTGGAGGTAAGTTTCTATTGTAACCACAGCTGCCCTGGGGCAGACTGACAGAAGTACGGCTGCCAATCTGCACCATCGGCCCCTCCCACCACCAGACCTCACCTGCTTAGCTTGCGAGGTCTGATGGGGCTGGGCCCAGGCAGGTGTGGCCACCACAGTTTACATAAACACAGGTATTCTTACTTTATTACTTACTTTGCACTTCTTTACTTTCGGTCTTAATTACTCTTGAGAATAACTGTTGATTACTTTGCCCACCTCTGCACATGAAAAGCTACTATTGCACAATTTCTTTTGGCAAAATGTAAGCATTCTTTTTGTTGTTCTCGGTCTTTTTGTTCAAAAAAAGACCTCTTCGCCGCCATCAGCCAATCACCTCTCAGTCCAGTCATAAATATATTCTCTCTTCCTTCATCATTGCCCCTCAGTCTCCTCTTCACCACCACTAGTGTCTACATTTTTCATACTAAATTCACATTGATACACCTAGAAGATAAAAGGAGTGGAATGGCAAAAGGCCCGACAAAGCTTATTAATTTAGCATCAAGTTCAATTTACATTTTTCATTCTGAATAATATATGTCTTTTCCAGAATTGCTCCGTTTCCTCCTGCACCCTGTCGTTTCCCCGTGCACGCTGCAGTGGAGGCGTCGGTGCCGGTCGGTGGAGTGATTGACTGAATGAGGTCTGTTTGAACTGGCGGCTCCAAAAAACAGCAGCTTTCTGTAAAACGCAGTGGAAACTTTTGTGCTTTTCTACCTGACTTTCTCAAACAGTTTGTCTTTTGGCTGTCTGTGCTGTCAGTCTGCCAAACTGGAACTTATAATCGGAGTGCTCTCCTCCCCGAGCTCTCCACTGTACTTAAAGATGAGATTGTGGGTAGATGTTGGTAGATTCTCAGTGGAGGGCAGCAGGAGGTCTGGTGGTGCTGCGTCTCAGAATGGTTCACTCGTTTCTGTGCAGGATCTAAGAAGGCAACAGAAGACGGAGCCCCTGGAGAGAGCCGCAGAGACCAACTACAGAAACATCCAGGCAAAAAGAGTAAAGTAGTAATATAAATATACTGTATGGTATAAAGTCTCAGCACAGTTTGTGAGGTAAGGTTGCCACAGCTTTATGTACAGTAACTTTATGAATTCTCAGGTGTCATCACAGCAGTAATAGTAGTACTTCGGTGTTTGGTGAGCAATATTTGTCTGCGTCATTAGCAGGGCTGCAAGATTATTGCAACTGAATATGCAATTTCAATAAACGCAATTAGCAAATCACATGGGAAAGAGAGTTATTCTGCAAACAAAATACATAGTTTGTTAATTCATAATACAGTCCTTTAAAATGTGAACTTTAAAAAGAATAAAAAAAAATTGGATAGCAAAAATGCTATGTATTTTTATTTTATGCAGCTATTATATATCCAGGTATGTCCACTTATAACCAAGTCTCATTCACAACGAGGACATGGTCAAGAGGCAGCAACACAAAGAACAGCCACAGAAGAGAGAATTAAATCTTTCACATTTAATGTTCTCCAACATAAAAGAGAGTCCCTTAAATACAGGCTCACTCATCAGAAACTACATGTCTGAAGATACATTTACGTTGTTATATCGGTATTTGTTGAAGGCACAGCACATCCAGCAGAGTGATCCGGAGATGGTGACTTCAAAGAGCCTGACCCGGCGTCACACACAGCACCGACAGATCCACAGCATAAACAGCCCAAATCCTACATCAAACATCACATCCATGCTTTTAAACCTACATGGTGTAATTCCATAATCTCTTTTTCTTCTGATGTGATGCTGAGATGGTATTAATAATTGACACATTTGAGACGAATAATCCCACTAATAAATATTCAATAACCTTCAGTTCAATTTTTTACAGAGAGACAGCAGCAAAAATTAAAAATAGAACTCAAACTTTTATACCTACAACGTATTTATAGGTGTTTATTGATCGTTAACAAATTATTGACCAAACAATAAAACCTAACATTAACAAATGTTAAATAATGATTTACTAATCATGAAAAAAACCTCTACAAATCATCATTAACAAAACATGTGTTAATGATCAGTTTATTTCTTGTCAATGATTTTACACATTTATAAATGCTTTACGCCTTCGTTGATGTAAACCCTCATTCGTCCAGGTGTGGTTCATCATAGAAAGGGTTTCAGGGTTGTCATCTGGACACTGTTTGATCAATCGATTGATCGATCTTCAAACAGTGTCCAGATGACAACCCCTGAAACCCTTTCTACGGCTTTATGCTTTGTTATTAGTGTAACCACATTTGCTGACTAAACCCAACTATCATTATTTTGCAAGTCCACTTAACGATTACTAATTCAGGAGTAAAATAGGACTAGTACATAGGCAGAAACATCCTGCACACCACTGTATTAATGCACAAACCTCCTCCAAAACATCAGGCAATGAAACAAAAACAAAACCCAGGCACTTGCATATAATCAAACAAACCAAGAAAGTCGCAGCGGTCTTATATGGTGGAGATTTGTCAACTCTTGGCGGTGTATTGCAGCAGGGCACACGTCAAGGCTGCCCCCTCTCCCCTTTGTTCTTTACCCTTGCCCCTGGGACGCTCTTCCGCTCCTCCGCGCCATCCAGGCAATTACAGGGCTATAGTTTTTATGCATGTCCCTCATTAGGCCGCCTCGTGTGCTAAAGCTAAACTGGGTTACTCTGTTTTGTTTTTCATCCCCCCGGCCCCGCTCCTCCTCCTCTTCCTCACTGCAGCGCCATAAAAAGTGAATAAGACGGCATTTGATCCTCTCCCACAGTCCAGAGCTCCATGTTACAGAATGGAGGGTGATGGGAAACCTTGGGAAATCTGAGCATGTTTATGTACACACGCACACGCACATGCACACGCACACGCACACGCACACGCACACACACACACACACACAAATATATAAAATGATATATGTTTGTTCTCTCTTATTTATTGTTCGCTCTTATTTGTTACAATAGCCATTTTAACCAGAAACCAATTATTTATTTATATTTCTGTTTGTTTTATATTGGATATATTTATTTGATCAGAGTTTGGCAAGTTTTGGCTAAGACCCGAAGACAAGAACAACCAGAAGTTGCTTGGTTAGCAACGTCCGCTGAAAATTGAGTCTGTCCAGCAGAAATTGTTTGAACATGTCTTTTATTTCTAATTATATTATTTTTATTTATAACTGGATGTTTAATGAACTTCGTCAATTTATTTCAGTAAACAAGTTTACAAAATTGATTTAAGTCATTCTTTAACTCCTCCACTAAAATATTGGGCAGAAAACAAGAACACATACTCTCCAAATAGTTTACAATAATCAGTTCTTGTTATGTCATTATATTGTATTATATTATATAATGGAACTTGATCTATGTCACTGCTAAAACTGCAATTTCCTTTAATTCATTGAGTTACTACATTAAAGCAGTACATGATGATTAGTACTCTATAGGCCAAGAGGAACTGTTACATATTTTTCTAAACATAAACCATGAAAAGTGAAATACCAGTGAAATGGCTCAGTTGGTGCTCTATGTAACTCGGGGCGTCAGTCACCCCCTTACTTTGCCTGAAATGTCCTACCAAAAGACAGTGTAGCATGTAATGGGGAAGAGAGGGGGAAGGACATGCAGCATATAGTCATAGTCAGATTCAAACTCATAAACAGCCAGCTGCACTTTCCAGGCATGTGTGCTATCCACTCCACCACATTTATTAATCAGGGGGTGTTTTTATTGCTCTAAAATACCTTGAAAAACATCCATTCTTACAGTGAGCTGGGTTGCCTTTTGACTTTCTAACCATATACATGCAGCTGTCATCCCCATCAGTCTCCAAGGCCCTCTTCTACTACAGCTTTTGTTTTGTGATCCCTTTAGCTCTACTTCTCCTCCATTTTCCTCCTAAGGGTACAATTTGGAACTCAGATATATTGGAAGCTCAATACACATCCACTTGCCTCCTAAATCTTGCCCCCTGTGTGTGGATTCTAAGTCCATTTTTCTTTTTTTCTGTATGCGCAGCCCTCTTGCCTCACAAAAAGGACAAATCCCTCGCTCTAAAAGCCATAATCTTTATAGCACTAGATGAGAAAATATGCCCTCCGAGACCCGCAGAAGAGAACCATAAAGTTCCATTCGTTTATGGGATTGTTAATCAGGCTAATTTGACTCAATAACGATACAATTTGATCAACTCTAACAATGATCCTGACCTTGGAACATATGTTTGCAGAATACACCAAATGTCCTGGTTTGAAACACTGGTATGCTGATACATTTTATAACAATGGTTTTGTTATAGCAGAAAGGCACAATGGGCAACTTGTAGCCACAGCTGCCCTGGGACGAGCCAACAAAGATGTGGTTTTCATTTTGCGCCAAAGTTTAGGGTTTTTTTGTGACCAAATGCAATCATCCCATCAAATGTCACTTACACATTTAAAACTGAGAAGATGGATGTCAAATCTCACTTGATTGTGATTCAGTCCCACATTCAATAATAGTGACATATTATATTGTCACTGCACAAATGACACTGAGATTCATAGCCACAATGCACAGCCTGTCCCAAAAAAGTAAAGAAATCGCCAGCTGGATTCAACTGCAAACAGGTCTCTCGTATTGGGTAATTGCTGCCTGAGTGTCTTTAAGCTGCAACACGGTACTAGTCAGTGTGTTTGAGAAGAGTCAAAGCATTGGCATCAAGCGGAGAAAGCGTCGAAGGAGAAGCACAAACAAGTAAAACTGTTTTAAGAACTGTCCTACGCATTATTGAAAATCTGAGGGATAGTGTCTTTGAGGAAGAACTGTGGTCGGAAATAAATCCAGAATGACCAGCAATCACATAACATTTGACAAAATCAAACAGGAGAAAAACAAATGTACAACACTGTTTAATAGTGAAAGTGAGAGCATTTCCCAAGAACAATGTGAAGGGAACTCAAGATTGGAAGATTGGAACTGAGAAGCTGAAAAGCCACTAATCAGTGAGGCTGACAGCAAAGGGCTTCAATTGGACCCTGGAGCAGTGGAAGGAGGTGCTGTGGTCTGATGAGTCCAGGGTTTTCCTGTTCCAGAGCTTAACCCTATAGAGCATGTTTTTCAACCTTCTTTGGGTAGTGGCACACGTTTTGGGTTTAAAAGCTACATTTTCTACAAAAACTTTACCAAAACAGACCATTTAGTTAAAAAATATAGTATATAATAAGCCAACTTATGTTTGTGCCACTGTCTGGTTCTTTAAATTTGGTAATAGTGATGATTTTGTGTTATTTTTTTAGTGCAGAAGTAGCACAGGACACTCCAAAAAAGTAAATTACTCAATTACATCCACGTATGTCAATCTGTTAACTCAATTGGACATTTTTTCAAGGCACACCTGGCAAAACATCAAGGTGCACTAGTGTCCCCCAGTGCACTGGTTGAAAATCAAGGCTATAGAGAATCATTGGGGAGTGCTAGAGAAGGCTAAACAATTGCCCTCTAGACAATCAGAAGTGATATTTTGTTATGAGGATGTTAATCCAGCAGACTGGACTGAGTATAAAGAATTCGATTAGAAGAATTGCCATTCTAACCTTGGCCCTTGTGTTTGGATAATGAGGCCCAGATTGAAGCATCACAAGTCATCATTACCATGAACAAAATGCCTGCAAATGATTAGAATCCAAGATCACACCATTACATCACAATTGTTAAAGATGACAGGTTGCATTGGATTTTAATGCTGTACCATTCAACATTGATATTTGACTTTGCATAGCTTCAAATAATGTATATGTTTTAATCACTTAGAGCTTACAGTAGGTGTCTGAGTCCTTCTTCTGAGTTTTAGATGTATTTAGGTGAAATCCATATCTGCAAACGCAGACATGGATGGGCGATACCATAATTTTTGGTATCGATGCAATACCAAGTACTTTGGAGGGAATTTTTCTGATACCAATTCTCAATACTCGCCTGACCTCAAATAAGCTCTAAAATAATAAGCTCTAAAAGATAAATAGAATTGATATGTCGAGGCGGACTCACTCTTGCTTTTGTTTAATGATGTTTCTTTAAATGTCGAATGCATTTTCAAAAGATGTATGGACTTTGCAACTGAGTTACAACTGTATCATTAAAATCTAATACAGGTGAGAGTTACACTTCTTTTCAATGATACTGTCATTTCTTTCTGTGCATTTTTCAGTTCTTATTCTCACATGAATTGAATTAAATCAAGCCATAATTTGATTAGCTAGACTTGTCATTCTAAACTCCGGCCATATGTGTGTAATGCACCCAAAGCTGCACCAGAACATCTTGGATTGTTCTTCGTCCCATAATGGATAGAAGCCACCTCGCATTATCAGAGCAGCATGTTACAAGTGAAAATCTGGATGATGATCGCCCACAACAATCTGAAGATCTTCATCAAAACACCCAATCGTATTTAGAAGTTGTGAGTGGTTGCCGGGCAGAGTGCTGAAAACTGGCAGTCGCGTGGTGTGAGTGTATGGCCTTTGCACCGTGTGCGCTCCACTATGCCACGCTAGCACCTGCTCCCCAACCGCGGTTAACAGCTTTCAGTGTAAATGTGTGTGAGAAACGAGCTGGCAGGAGAGGCTGTTAGCGGCGGGCAGGATGCAGTGACAGGCTGTGTGTTTCTCAGCCATGAACCGGCGTCAGATGCTAGCTGGCCTTTTTGGGAAGTGCAAGGCTAGAGAGGATATGATTCATTCAGACATTTCACAGCAAAGAAATGCACTGTTTATAGACATGTGAAGGCTGAAAGGTAGTGGAAAACAAGCTGTGCAGAACTCTGCAGTACTAGTAACTCTTTCACACCCTGGTAGAAGTGTGTGTCGATTTAGAGTGACTTTCCATCTGGAAGTCATTCCAAATCTGCAGATTGAGTACAACCTTTTCATGATGGAATACTCTTGGACACATGAGGGATTACATCGACCTGTGTAGACCCTTCCTGTGTCTGTAGATAGAATGGCTGCATTCTAAAGAATGGTACAATCGCTTCTATGTATTTTCAATGAGAGAGTTAGCGTTAGTCTAGCATCACAAACTAAGAGTAACCAGGGTTGTTTTGGTGACTGACAGCCACTCAATCACAAAGGCCAAGTGGTTAGCACGCGTACACTCCATGTGAGCATCATCGTGGGTCTGATTCCAGCTCACGACGATTTGCTGCAATGAAGCTCTGTCCCCCTCTCTCTCCCCCATTTAATGCAGCAACTGTTCAAGCCTTCAGTTCAAAACATTCTTTAAAAATGTTAGTTCCCTGACACTGCGAGGGAGCAAGGGTAAAACCATTTAAAAAGAAGGAACAAGGCAGTCAGAAAGAGCGTTTTTACTGAGTTTTGCTGTTTTACAGCTTCAGTTGCGATTAAAGATTTCCAAAATCACATGAGCACACTCCCTGTAAGCTTATACAGGTAACCAACTTATTAACATAAGCGAGGGCTTTCACTGCTTGAATGTGTTTTCTGCGAGTCCGTAAAAGTCTGTAAGAAGACCATAAGTACAAATTTGTTCATAAGAACACTTCAAGCGTGAGGTTCAATGTGCCTAAATTACCCCTTGGGGGTAAAATAAAGTTATTTGATTGATTTATTGAACCATCAACGTTTGAGTTAATAATGAGTACTTTACAACTGAGCCAATGCAAAACAGCTGCAGAGAAACTCATTTGTTCAATTCTTCCTTCACAAAATATACAAACTTCTGATTCAAAAGTACAAACAGTCCTGTATATGCACAACGCTGAGCTAACTTCATTTCATCTCCCCATCATGAGCACTGTGGCTTCTCTCTCAGGCGAACATCATTTACTTTCCATCTCTGCATTGAAAGCCCTCCAATCCTTTTGACTCGAATTCTTTGTTTAGACAATCCACTATAATTGACTGCACTGCTTTATGGGGCCATCATCACTTTATGCAGCCTCTCCAAACATATATGTCATATTCCGCCCATTAAAATTCATAAGATTTATTATTCTACCTCTGTGGTTGTACTGAACTAGCTTACATTGCAGGGTTCTCTTTATAAGCCTGTGTTTACTCCCTCTATACTGGCTTTATATGCCGTCTGTAATTAGGTGAGTAAAGGTGCACCAAGATTTAGAGCTGTCAAAACTAAGCTGACGTGTTAGCTTTTCAGTACTGCCATCCATAGCCGCGGGAACTAGGGGTGCAGAGGGTGCAATAGCACCCCCTGCTGGATGGTAAACTCAATGGGAACTGTGGGAACAGGCTCATTGCTGGTTTTGCCCTGAGTAAAACTATATCTTTTCTAGGTAACATTATAAAACGACACAGTTTCTGTTCTAATACATATGATATTTTTACTTTTATCAAATGTTTTTGCAGTCAACTATATGCCTGCAGGTTAAAGTCAGGGAAAACTAAACCTGTGATGGTGCGCGGCGCACTGACCTGAGCGCGCAAACCGTTGTTTACCGGTGTTTGTATATTCTCCTAAGTATGACAAAATAAACGAGGAAATGACAACCCCAGGCTGGATTAAGAGGTGAAACTACACCGCGGACGCATAAATGTGTGGATTTTGCTGGAGTTACAGGCTGTATGTGCAACAACTCGTGTTTGAATCTGACGCGACGCATAAGGACCAAAGGGAGTTTACACGGAGAGACAGCGGCACAAATCCACGTTTCCTCGTCTCACAAAGGTGGGACTTTGCTTCATCTGAGTGTCTGAGCGGTGAGTGAACTGATGAAGTCGTCGTACGTCGCGGTGAAACTGAAGTGAAATGAAGTAAACAGCTGGTTGTTGCACCGTGTCGCTGCCGTAACACTGTACAGGGTCCTACTGTGTTAAACATTGATATTATTTACTTTGGCACATGCCCTGTTGACCATCGCCAAATGACATTTTCACGCGTAGAAGTCGAGGCTCATGATTTCATACTGACACCTGCTGTGCGTGTGTGTTTGTGTGTGCGTTTGTGTGTGTGTGTGCGTGAAGTGAGGCTGGGCGCTGACGCTGTCCTGTAGCAGAGAGTCAGGAGCAGCGTAATAATTTACTCTTTGTGCCTTTTTTCTGGTGTATCTTGATCATTCTACAAGCGTTACATGGGTCCTAACGCTATTTTTGTGTGAGTACCCTTAGTTGGCCCTAAATAAACGTATGTAACTGCACGAAAAAAAAAAACAAAAGAAAAAAAAAAAAAACTGCACCCCCTCACAAAATGACGTTCCCGCGGCTATGCTGCCATCTGAAATTGTGTAGCTGACCCTTTACATCATATTTAATCTCTGTTAGACTCCTTTATCGTTTTTTTAAATAAATACATTTTGGTATTTTATAGTTTGCCTGGAATGTTATTTATGTTGCATTAATTCAATTACAGATGGTTTTATTGCGGAAAAAATAAAAACAATGATTAAAAATATCTTAAAAACAAGCATTCTTATTGTGAGAGGGCTTGCCTCTCCACAGATCTAAGCTGTAACTTGGCCTGGTGGCATCATCTGCTTGTCTCCATGGAGATCCGTTGAATGCCACAATCATCTCCAGATAAGTTTGTGTCTTTAAAATGTGGTACAATGGAGGCTGAGGCTCTTTCAGATGATAGCTAAGCAAAGCAGCAATGCTGCTGTGAATCAGGGCTTAAATGATTTGGCCCTGACCTTAAAGAAGACAGATTGTTTGTCTGCTGTAGTTATAATCTGCAACACCCATAGATTGTTGCAATATTGATCCAAAACTAAATGTTCTTTTACAGTACATCACTGTAAACGAAGTGACAACAAGGAGACATGATCGACATGTATCAAAATGGTAAACAAAACAGAACAAACGTCTGTCGTAGTGGGCGGAGCAATGCTGCCTTGAGTTGCGTTTACTCAACATAAACTAATCACTTCAAATAGAACTTTGAGAGAGTAAATGAGAAGAGGAAACATGGACATAATTAAAGCTCGTAACACATACCTTTTAAAAAACATTAAAACATGGCTAATAGCCATTTTTAAACAGTGATCTCAGTGGAATGTGTCCACTCCAAATGGGGTCATGGCCTGTTACATAAAATCCTATCTTTCTTGCGTGTCTCAATAAGCACACTAGACGTGTTCTATAGTGGCCTCCAGGCTATACTTAAGTCTGTCCATGTCACTGGAGCAAAGGGCCTTTCAAACAACAGGCCGGGGCACACTCGGGTCACACAGTACACGCCTCAAGGAAAAAGCCTTGTTTCCACTGGTTCATTTTGGAGAGGACTGGTACAGTCTGACAGAGCCTCCACTGTCTTAATGAAACATACTGGCCTGTTTATGGAGTCTGAAGTGGACCTGTGAGGTTTAACCTCCAAAGTGGTCTGGCTCTCTTCGGCTCCCAGAATGCTTTAGCTCAGGTGGAGAGCACACCAGAGCCAGATGATCGGAGAAGAGAGCACGCAGACTCAGGCCAACACCGGCACGTGTGACACTAACTTATATGTTGTGTCCACATGCTTAGCAAAACTAAAGAAAATATATATTGTGGATATTTCCGGAGCATAATAGAGTCTTTCTGCTGAGACTATGGTGGCACATGCGATCTCACTTCTATTTTCCATAAATGTTGGAGTATATATGTCACTGATTTCCTCTTTTTAATTTTTAAACAGTTCCTTTTTGAATGGTGTAGTTTCTCTGTTTGTTTTTACAATAATATAACATACATAAAGTATTATTTGTCATGCCAGTTTATTATTATATGTCTAGGTTTTTAGACTATGGGGAATACAGTTAGATCATGGGGGCCACTGTAATCTCCTCTTTTAATTCTGATAATGCATCTATCATTATCCAAAGCATTACATACATATCCAACACATTTTGATTTGAATTATTAAGAACACATTTGTTATGTTCTGGTGACGTATGTGTCACCTGCAGGTCAGACATACATCTGTGTAAGATGACATCACGTGATCAACGTAGTCTTAACAGAAAAGTGGAAAACTGGAAAAGTGCTATAGCGCACTTTTAATTTATTTACTTGCTGCAATTCATCCGCAAAGAGTGTTCTCACAAATTTCCACCCCATTTTCTCACACAATGCTCCCCACAATAACAAAGCAGCCTTCCAGCCTCCCCGACGACACATCTGAGCGTCTTCTACTTTCAACACTTTGTGCGAAAATGGAGCCAATTGCCAAAGCCCTGGCTGTGTTCACACCTCCCCGTCGTTTACCTCTCCTGTCTCCGTCAGCAGCTCCTTCTGAACCAGCAGCATCTGGCACGAGCTGCAGGCATCTGCACCACGACACCCACGTGCCAGTGCCGGCGCTGCATGGGGACCGCGCTTGTTTTTCCCCAAATGAAAGTTGGAGATTTGTTTGGAATGTTGTTCTGGTGGGCTTTGTGTAACGCACCTACCAAATACCTCGAACTGGCAAAGAACCTCCGAGCTCTTAAGGCTAAACCGGATCAGTCATTGTGACCTGCACCGGCTCATTTAAGTGATCTGCTTTAAAGGTCCCATAACATGCAAAATGGACTTTTCAGAGGTTTTAACCTTCCTACAGTGCTATCTGGGCCTCGTATGTTGTGCCCAAAGTGGGTTTTTGATTGATTCCCTCATGTTTTCGCTAGAGATCTGTCTTTTCCGTCCCCCTCGGCTGAGCAGCAGACGGGGGCTCCTCACAAGGATGACGCGGTGTTTAAGCCACGCCTCCGGAAAGCGCGCAGCCGCAGAATAAAAACAGCTAATGCTAATGCTACACAGTAATTACACGATGGATACGACAGATCTAACGCCTGAATTCCACATCATGCGTCTCCGCTCCGCTCCGCTGCGCCGCAGACCGCCTCCGATTTAGAGCGCAGACCCTCGCCTACTGGATGCAATTTGTCTCCGCCAGTCCGCGCAGCGCAGGGCTGCGAAGTCCCGAGGAGCGGGACCCGCGGGACCCGCGAGAACTCGCGATCAGAAAGCGCTCCAAAAGTATCGGAAAGAAAACAAATGCAGATTAACTGAAAGTCTGTCGTTTGTGCAACTGCAATCACTTTTTCACCGAGTCAACACAGCGCATGAATAGAGCATTAATAAAAGTGACAGCCTAAAACTGTATTTAAGACATTTACAACCATTTACATGTTTCGGGTGGTATTGATTGTAAACATTTGCCTTCTGGGTAACAAAAAGTTTAATGCACGTCATTAGGTCTGAGTTAAAAGTTTTTGTTTTGGAAACCCAGATGTAGTTCGTGTTCTCTTTCCTGTTTGGTGCGATCTAAACTGCGTGGCTTGATCCGGTCGGACTCTGGCGCAGAAGAAAATAGACTTGATCCGCAATTCTGTCGGAGAGCGGCGGAGTGGCGGAGCTGAGAGCAGAGACCTCTGCGCAGCGCTTGCTGGCCAGGATGTGGAACGGGCTTCATTCATTCAGATGGCTGCGTAAGTTCTGCGCAGTGCGTGGCGCAGCGGAGCGGAGCGGAGACGCACGATGTGGAATTTGCCTGTAAGAGTTAGCTTGTTATTTACCAAACGGCAACGTCCGTCGTTGAGGCCCTGGAGCACGTCAAACTCCAGGTCAGATCCAGGACGTAGGACTCAGCACGACGCACCGTCAGGACGGATAAAATGTTTATTCCAGTGTTTGTGTATCGCTGTTTACCGGAGCACACGGCGCATGCGCACTATCTCCGCTCTAGGCTTCGGCACGAGTTGGGCGGGGGAGGCGCGCGAGTTGGGCGGGGGAGGCAGCCTGCTCTCTGTTCGGGGGGGTCAGATCTCAGAGTGAGCCGTTTGCTTTTGCAGGAGGGGGCCAGTCCAAGAAATGGGTGTTTTTTGGAAACTGTTATGTTATGGATATTACACAACGCAAAAATGTATCAACAAAGCCCTTAGAATAGACTGTGTAAAGGGGAAAATAGCAGAATATGGGACCTTTAACTGAGAAGGTGCTAAACCTCGAGAGTGAGATGACTGGATAAGACAGAACGCAAAGAAGACGGCAAAAAGCAGATATCGACAGAAAAGAATCATTTCCACTGATGCTAACTTACATGTTGAGCCAACAAATTAAGCAGAACAAGCTAGCACACCTCGGCTGCTTCCTGTTTATCGACGCACAGCCCTCGCATCAAGAGCCAAAGTACAGCATTTCAAGGTCATAATGCATCTAACATTATCCAAAACCAAAAAGAGAGGTTCAAACACGGCATAGAGACTTTGCAGAGAAGTGAAATAAATGATGATAAACCGGACGTAGTTTCCTATTTCCTCTAGCTTTGGCCACATCTCACAGCCACAAATGTGAAAATTAAATAACTGAGCTTGGCTTCATGATTAAAATGTATAATATATCTTTGTTCGTGCTTTATTAAGGCTAATACTTACAATAAAGTCATGACAAATGTAGTTAACCAATAATATTCACAAAGAAACTGCGATGCTAGCGCTGTTTTTCATTCAGCGTCAGGACAGCTTGGCCTCCCAAACACACACTCCATCAGTATCTATGTTTATGTATGTGAGTGGATTTGATGGTCCCTTCTCCCACTCGCATATGGCCGCCTTCTGCTCGCCGCACCTCCGCCAGATCACACCGCGCTGCACAAACGCTCCACGTAGTAAACAACTATCTGGTATACATGAACAAATGCTGAAGAATCCACAGAAACAGACACATCTAATTAATACCTATTGTTAAAACGATCCTCCTGCAGAAGCGTCCAGGTATTTTTGGGATAAGATTATGGTGCCAAATTAGATAGACGCTGCTGAGAAACAATATGTCTCTGGAGTGAATGAGAAACTAATGCTGGCCAAATAACAGGATTAGGAACACATACCGAGAAATGGTTTTGGTAAAGATGCAGAATGTAATTGAAAAACAAGGTTGTCTAATACAGGTGGGAAAAAACAAAACGGAAAATACAAAAGGACTTTAAGACCGTGCAAATTAATAGTCAACGCTACCAACTAAAATACTCTTTAAAATGAGATACCTTTAAGAAACACATTGTCCACACATAATGAGCGACAAATGCCCTGGGTCACACTCTGAGGCAACAGTTCTGCCTCTGAAGCCTTTCCAACTCAGCAGTCCCAGCCCTCTTAAAGGACATTATGCAAAACTGAGCATTTTGAGCTCGTGGAAATATTATAACATTGTTCTGTCATCAAAAACATAGCAGGAGTTGTATTTAGCTTCATTCACACAAGTTTGTCTTCTCTCCTCCTACTCTAAGTCTCACAAAAGCACTCAGGTTCAAGTTTCTCTGCTTTCTCAGACATTGTGACGATGTGCAGTGCCTCACCAGACTCGTTCGGAGCATTTCTGCCTCAAACATGTTTATTACAACTGCGTGCTAACATTAGCACGTCAAATTACTTTTGTACATTTCTACATGGTACTTCCCTCTGCTGCCAGTAGATGGAGTGCTAACACAACCTGACTGATAGAAAGCCGTGTGTGATTTTCAATACATACATTATCTTAAGTTCTACAACACGAGATTCTAAAGTAAAGGTACAAGAGCAAGTTTAGCACAAGAACAATGCAAATAATGCATAAGTGTGCTTTGTTAATGCAAAACAAATGCATTTGGAATTATTCGTTGCACCACTTCAGTGTTACATTTTGTATGTTTAATTTTACTTTGAGGATGAGGATTAGTTAAAAATGTACACAAGAGGAACAAATGTTTATATTACTTATAGTCCTATTGCTCCATTCAGAGACAGAGCAATTATCAACAATTTATATATAAAAAAAAAAGTCTAAATAGTCAAATCAATTTTTTGGTAAACATGGGGCCATTTGAAACATTGTCAGTCCAATTAGTCATTTTCTCATCGTCCAATGTCATTTTTTTCCTGAACATAAAAAGCCTGTCACGTCAAGGTTAAAGAGGCGCAGCACTCTATTAACACTTTAACCACTGCAGCTACCCATAATTAATGTACAGAGCCGACTTTTAATTAGCCCAAAGCCTGCCTGCATTACTCAGTGTCATTAGCTCAGCCGTACTTACACGTGTGAATGTAGCAGCAGCATTAGCATTAGCCTTCTGTTTAAACAGGGATGACCTGTTGAACCCGGGGTCACGGCGGCCCGGTGCGGTTTGGGAAGTGTTAGCTTAAAAAGGTTAGCGCTCGGCACAGTCTGGCTCATCCGTCTGTGGGAGTGAGATGGACCCGCGCTGAGGACAATTAACACTCTGACCCGGCGCTGTGGTGGAGAGGGAGGCAGGAATGGACACACTTTGGGAAGAGATAAAGAGGAGATGAAAAATCAGGCTGAAAATGGCTGCCGGTGTTTGTTTCCCTCCTATAGTGTGGTTATTTGCCAGTATTGGAACTTAAAGGGCCCATGACAGGTCGGACCACTCATTTACCTAAAATACAGTTAAGATAAATATATTTCAAGTTTTGCTAAAATTCTTTGCAAATGTTATCCCGGTTTAGCAGTTTTATAAGTTTTAATTTCACTTCCTGGTTGTAAATAATGACTAGGAAATTACCATAGCAACCACACTGTAAACTGGGCTAAAACTCATCTAATGTCATCAATTCTTTTACCTGACAAATAAAAATACGTTTGAACTTATTTATTTAGTTGAATTGATGTTTAAATGGTCAAAAAAGTAGTTTATTTTGCGTAAATCGTGTATAAAGTTTGTCTCCCCAGTGTGATGTCATCAGTTTGTTTACTTCCTGTAATTTTCAACGTATTTTTCAACTTTTCTCCACAAATAGCGACCTGATTGGTATAAAACTATTATATATATTTACAACAAGTATTAATACACTGAATAAAGTCAAAATTAGAAAATCATAAAAACCTGTCATACGCACTTTAAGCTAATTAGGTCCGATGTAACGCACTGTGTAACATCTAACATTCTGTAACAACATGTAACATGAACGTAATGACTTTGTAAAGATTTGTAACAACATTTTGTAAGTTCAGGAACAACATGTAACCTGTTGAACTTTATACAGTCCTTGTACTAACCTGTGACCTAAAAGTAAAGGACTTTGTGAAGTTCAATAACAACATCTAACTTGAATTTAGTGGAATTTGTTGCGAAATGTAACAACACACTATTTGAATGTAATGGTCTTCATAAAGTTATGCAACAACATAAAACTAAATGTAAAGGATTGAAATGTTCTGTATTAACATGAAACATGAATGTAATGGACTTTGTAACATAAGCAATAACGTATCACCTGAATGTAAAGGACTGTGTGACATTCTGTAAAAACCTGTATATGACTTTGTAAAGATGTGTAACAACAGGAAACATGAATGTAGTGGGATTTGTGAGTTCTGTAACACGTCACCTGAATGGAATGATCTTTGTAAAGTTATGTAACAACACCTTAACTGAATTTTTGTGTGTGAAATCATACAATATGCTAATCTTCTGTCTCCTGCTTGTCTCAGAGCTTTGTCCACAGAATAGCATTATAATGTATTTGTTTTGCATGCATTCATATGATGTATTTGTGCAAATAACATGTAAACACAATAAATATTGAGCCCAGAAAAGATGGTTTCAGCTCACAATGATTGATTCCAAGTCAGTAGTCATTATGACAGACATGTTTGCACAGTTGTGATGTTTTCTACTAATCAAAATAAAAATCGTAACATATAGAATTGCAGGATACTCTAAACTAGTATTAACTGATTCCCAAAGCTCCTTTTTGTTCCAAAGAAATCAAATCCCTTTCCAGTTGTAACCTTAACTTTCATAACTTTCCGTCCCTCAAAGTCATCACTGTCAGTCTTTCAAACTGTCGCGGGGCATTAGCCGACTGCGTTGCTAATTACGGCGGTCCTGCAGACTGCTGACATCAGTGATCGGGCCGACTCTGTCCTCGCTCCGCCCGCCTCGCTCGGCACAGCGCTTCGGCCGTTTCAACCCAGGCACGCACACTCACTTTGGGGGTAAGGCTGGTTGTTAGCGCTCTGACATCTCTGACAAATGGACTGCTTTATCTGAGTGGAAGTGTGAGGAGAGAAGAGGATTGAGTGAGAGAGAGAAAGGGAGACAGAGCAGACTCAGAGGGAGATATCATTTCGGCACAACCTGTTACAGAAATGGAAAATATCAAAAGTACAATGACCTTTATGATATTGGGAGATTGATGAAATCAGTGGAAAGGTGAGTAACGTGGAGGGGTGGTTGTGGAGACTTTCTCAACCCTAAACTTTGGTTTTCCGTCAGTGATTAAAAGACGAATATAGAACTTAAATGAAAAACTAAAGTAATACATTGGAGAACACTGAAAAAAGAGGTAACACTTTCTCAGTTCTAAAGAGGGGGTATTAATTGTTGACACACAGCATTTCTAGATCACTATGTTACATTTTGTTGGTTCGAAAATGGTATATTCTCCAAAAACAGCATATTAAATTGATTAATCAGTTTCGGTTTCGTTTTTGACGCTAAGCTCCGTAACGTAATAAACTCAAAAGAGAGCAATGAGAGACCGTGATTATTTGTGTGCTGTAGTCAGATCTGTTCTCCAAAACAAGCTGCACATTACTCACCAAACTTGTCTTTATTGTTGGGAGGAAATCCTTCTTTACAGTCGGTGTCATAGTCCATTATCAGACATGAAGACGCTATAGTCCTCGGTAAAATGGTGTGACAAACAAAGCACACTTTTTCTGAGGGTGTGCTTCACTCAAACACCTCTGTCCTCTGTCCATCCAAATGCACTTTCTGTCTGGACACATTTTCAATAAAAAGCCAGACAAAAAAAAGTAGCGTAAACAAGTCCGTGTTGTAGCTGTTAGCGGCTATCACTGCCACGGCTCTGCTCCCCCCTCCCCTCACAGAATACCTGAGGGGAGGAGCCGTGCTTGTGGGCGGAGCACTGCAGAACGGTTCAAAAATAGGATCTGAACAGTTTTCGAATAGTGCACAAGAAAGAGCCAAGACTCAAACAGGCACGAATTACACTTAAAACGTCTTCAGGCACGTTGTAGATGAGGGAATAACGTTATAACATGGTCGAAAGCTCCAAGAAGTTGATTTTGCATAATACCCCCTCTTTAATAAAACATGAAAAAAGTATTAAATAATAATGAACATGTAAGGCATGTTTTCGCTGATTTGGTGCACGATGATGAAACGCCATGTTTCGTGTTAGGGCTATGGTTTAGGCTAACCCCCACCCAATATATTTGGACATAAGATATTTCTAGTGCATAATGCATCTAACATTATCCAAAGCCAATGCATTACATACAGAGAGGTGTAGAGTCTTTACAGAGAAGGAAATAAATGCAGAAAAAGCTGAGGACATATAGGAAGTGTGCTGTTTACTCTAGCATTAGCCACGTTTCACAGACACAAACTTAAAATTACTAAACGTCTTTTTAGTGAATCGCTGACCTCGTCCTCAGGATTAAAAAGTATAATTATGCATGATTTCAATTATATTTACTAAGAAAACATTTGTTCTGTTTGGGTGACATGGTTGCTCATGTAGCAGAGCTCTGCCTCTGGACTCAGAGTCAGGAGCTGAACATGGAAACACGTCCCAACAATAAAAAAACTGTGCCAAAGTGCTCCGGGGACCAGGTTAAATGTGAGTTTACGAGGAATGATTCAGACTTAGTAACTGCTTAATTAGTACATTTCCTCCTAAACCCTTAATAAAGTAAGCCTGAATCATTCTTTATAAACTTCTTTATTTAACTTTGCTTTATTAAGACTAATTAAGATGTAGTTATTACAAAATGCTTTTGCCTTAAAAATACTTGAATTCAGAATATCAGAGATAGACAATCTTGTTTTTGATAAGTTTGAAAAGAAAAGTAGAACCAAGTCGCTGGGTTAAAGATGCACTATGTAACTTGTAACTGTTAAGATGGTAGTGCTTTGCTTAGAGTTTTCCACAGAATGGCATTATACATATCTATCCTGGCTCACAGCAAGAATGTATATACAGAATGTATATACAAGTTTTAGGTTTTTTTTTTGCAATAAACCGCCATAATCGAATACTACTGTAGAACGTTGTCTGCTCAGGTTTTGTGAGACTCTTTTCCACGAGGAGGGAGAGGGTGGAGGCCAGGGGCAAGTGAAGGACATCTGAGGCTGTAGGCCATGAGGAGGAAGGACTTAGGAGCTAGGAGGCACGTAAAGTGAAGGACTTAGGACAAGGAGGCAGAGGAAGAGAGATGTGAGGAAAAGAGAGATTTCAGAGGATAGAAGGAGGCAAGAAGGGCCCATGGGAAGGAGAAGCAGACTGATCAATGATTATAGTGGTCAGAAGTGCAGAAGGACACGTACTTGAATCTAGGAATATAATGATAACTGAAATATTGTGGTATTGTATCGTCTTACGGTGATATCATGGACTGCAATAACATCTGGAAAAAGGTCGACTTCCACACCTGACCTCACCTCCTGCCCATTTGTCCAAAACTGTTTAAGATGCATCAATAGTGAGCTCTAATAAAAACAGTTGGATGTTTTCCTACACAAATAACTAACAAACGTTGAGCCTTTGAGAAAGCTGACAACACCCAAGCTTTTAAAACCGGTCACATCAAAAACCCCGACTTTCCGAGATAAAAAGAACATAAATGCCAGAATAGGACCCATGTTCACCCAAGTAAAAGCCAAGGAAATTGAAAAGGAAAAAGTGTCATTTCTACAGTGATGTTAGCTTTTCCACAATATTGCAATAAATATTAGATTTTTGAATCCTTTTTTTTAATTTACCTAATTATCAGTATTTTGAGAAGTACAAATGAGACTATATTTTTGTCAGAGTTTGCTCATATGTTGTTTTTACGCTGACCTGAACAGATCAGCTAATACCCACATTTAAATTAATCTTCAGTTCATTTAGTATTTGTGATCTGGACCAAAACCCTGAGTGTGCTGAGAGGAGAGATCTGAAGACTCAGACAGAGCAGGAATTACCTCCGAATGTAGGAATTTTAGTGAAAAAGAAGTGTAATCCATCAAGATGTTCTCAGGCGACATCATGTTAGCTTCATCTGGTTCAAATTCGGTTAAACTCTCATCTTTACAGGCCTCAGATTTTAAAATGTATTGCTTAATTGAATATATACAATTGCTGTCTTATTTGCGACCTTTCATTTCAGATGCGCTCACTTGTTGTGACCTGATTGTGCGCTCCTCACTGTTTCACAAGTGGCTGCACACTTGGCCTACATCTACATTCTAAAAGTAGTGCTCCGTTCTGTACATTGCAGTCATTATTAGTGCTTTGTCTGTTGTGCTGGAGCTCATTCAGATTTATGTCCATAATTATGTGCGTTAGGGTTTGCTCGCGGTGTGCACTCAGCCTCGGCCTCTCCCTGTTCACTTGTGGATTTATTTCTTACTAACAATTGTTGTGGTACTACCCTGGAATCTTAGCTGGGGAAAAGAAATTGAATGAGCTTTTTTATTATTTTTTTTTTAAAGGACACAAAATAAATGTATGGTAATAACTTGAAAGCTAACAATTCATCTTGGTCCTATCTTTGCGTACCTTGAGTACCTCGAGCTGTGGAGCTAACACATAAATACATCTTAATACAACTTAAATAAAAGTTTTGAATTGTAAAAAATATTTCACACAGATTTTTAAAACAGTTAAAGTGTTAAATGTAGTGACTTTCACTCTAGCTATTTTCTGGTAAATTGTTTGTTTCTATTTTTGTTTCCTCAAATCCAGCACTCCAAACTCTGAGTCTGGAGGTCTCCATGAACAAGCTTTAAACAGTATAATTAATATAAGAGCTCCTAGTCATCCCCAAAGTCAGGACACACTCACAGTAAGTCAGGACTACGGCCTGAGGAGGAGCTCAGAGCCGCGGACAACGTTCAGGTTTTTAAGAGCAGGCTCAAGACCCACCTTTTTAGCTTAACTTTTGATTTATATTTATTATTTAATTTGTTTAATCTTACTTATAGTATATCTATTCTATCTATTTATTTACTGGGTTTATTTATTTTAGGTTTACTATTATATATACATTTATTTAGTTTTACAGTGTGTGTGTGTGTGTGTGTGTGTGTGTGTGTGTGTGTGTGTGTGTGTGTGTGTGTGTGTGTGTGTGTGTGTGTGTGTGTGTGTGTGTGTGTGTGTGTGTGTGTGTGTGTGTGTGTGTGTGTGTGTGTGTGTGTGTGTGTGTGCCTGCCTGTCTGTCTGTGGAACCACTGGGTTTTTCAACAGGACAACGCTACACTACAGTTCACAAAGCCCCAGGACAAAGGACTTCTTCAGGAGAAGAACATCCCTCTTTTGGACCGTCCTGTGTGTTCCCCTGATCTAAATCCAACTGAGAACCTTTGGGGACGGATGGCAAGGGAGGTTTACACAAATGGAGCACAGTTCAGACAGTAGATGTCCTTCATGAGGCCGTCTGCACCACTTGGAGAAATGTTCCACTCACCTCCTGGAAACACTGGCATCAAGCGCCGCAACCGATTTATGAAGTGATCAACAATAACAGTGACACTACGCATTACTGAGTTCATGTTTGGGACTTAGATTTCTGTTTTGAGGGAGTTTCAGGTTGTTTTTTGAGGAGTGGACCTAAACCTTTGATCAGCTGCAGAACAGACTATTTCAGTTTAAATGTTTTCAATAAAGTGTTTGCTCAAACTTTTTTTTTTTTGTCTCACTCCCGTTTTTTGTTACTTATTGAAGATCTACTTGGAACCTTGTTAAGATCCAACCATGAAAATGTGACTTTTGCCATTTTTTCAACAGGTCTTTAACTTTTGATCGGGACTGTATTTATCTTAAGTTTTACATCCATGAATTCACAGCAACTGACACATTTTTATGACAGTTCAAACCACCATTCAACAAAATAATGCTGTTATCAGGGATTATTTCTTTTCAGTTTCTAACTTTTGTGTAAATTTGGCCCTAGTTTACAGTCTGGTTGCTAGGTAACCGTTGCGGCATTACCTCAGGCTTGTTTGAGATGACTGTGCAGTTTAGGTCGGATCCGATCAGTGTTGATCTGAATGCGGTGCACCCTGGAGTTGCTCTGATGTCACAAGTACGTCAGTGACAGAAAGGCTGGTCAGATCAGTTCAACAGAGGCACCTGCAGCACATCTCAGCGCTGAAGGCTCATGCACATGCTCAGCTGCCTCCTCCTCCAAAGACTTCAAAGTAACGAACTGTTTTCCAATAGATGCCCATGAAATATAACAGGACTTTACAACATATGATCATCCATAAGCTACACGCCTAAAGCTTATCTCAAGTCGAAACCATTTACAGGAGATGTCTATTTCATGACCAACAAGGAAATAGAGGCTTCAGACGTAGGCAATACACTCATTTTAGGCAGATTTCGGCTTGTGAATGGTCCAGCTTTCGTCGCCGTCAACTCACGCCGATCATCCAGGCCCTTTGCTGCTCATGTTCAACCAGGGAAGTACCATATAAACTTTACAAAAACTCATGGGGACAAATACTCAAACTGTTAACTCCAGTTAGAATGGGCCAAGTGCAAGACTTTGAGTACGGGCAGAGAAAGAAAATGTTGTGTCTATGAATGTCTATTGACCTTATTCCGGAAGTTGTCGTGTGCGCCGCCATCTTTTTCCGTTGTAGTTTACAAGGAGCAGACAACCTCAACAGAAAATAAGTTCTAGACGGACTACAAAGCCATCGTTGACTTGTTATTACACGTGCACATTCAACATTTTACAGACACAAATGTACTTTATATGATGTTTTAGCAGCGAGACGTTTCCCTCGTTCGCCATTTGTGTGACCTGGGTTCTCTTCAGCCCAGTACAGGAGGAGATCTGTGGCAAAAAGAGGGTAGAATAAGGTGAGTGGTCCACAGCTCCTTGTCTCCATGGATACCGGAAAAAACAAACAACTTAATCCAGTCAATAAACTATTCATTGTGCTGTTCCTCGTGTTTTGCTTTCTCCTGGTTGAAATTTAAATGTACCACAGTATCTCCCACCTTTGAACCCAGCAGGCCGTGCACAGCCTGTATATGAAGCCAGCGCCAATTTCATTTCGGAATCAAAGTAGCTTGTCTCTTTTGTCTGATTACCAATTCTTCACTGCGGTATAAGAGGCCTCAGCTGTCTGCCTCCGCTCTACCCCCGCGAATCTTAATCTCCGTCTTGTTTGTGAAGTCGAGACTCGCTATCAAAAAAATATATATAAATAAATAATAAATAAATAAGTTCTCGTGACCCCGGGTTGACAAAGACGGATGGGTTTCTCTCACGAACGGACCTCGAATGGCGGCTCTTCTTAAGCAATTCCTCGGCGCGGGAGAGCAGAAGATTCATATCCGGAATTATGGGGAGGGAAAATGATGAATGCACTGCCGACAGCTACAAATCACAAGCTAACATCTCCGCAACAAGCCCCACTAGCAGTATCGTAGTGTGAAATCATTTGCTCATTAGAAATACAGCGGGGGGATTAGCGAGCTACTCCAGGAAAGAAAAGCATTACCGTTTTAATCACGCAACAAGGCTGGGGAAATATGGGCTTCTGCTTAATGTTTTCTTCAGGTGCATGATGTAACTTTTCTCGTTTTCTCTCAGACTCGTCCTGATTATTCTGCTGCCTAAACACGATCACTGTTACTAATAGCCTGATAATGATGTCACAGATTCTCTTACAGTCATAACGTAACTAGGCGCCATCTACTGGCTGCATACACTCTGTAAGTATCAGGCAGACAGCAGAGATATTTGAGAAACTTGTTCATTTAGAGCATAAAAAAAAAAAAAAGTTTCAAAACATGAGATGGCAAAGTTTAGTGACGATAAAGCTCTGCTGGGCTGTTATTAAGTGCATAAATCATCACTCATTTCTAACTCAAATCATGTTTGAACTGTGCCCTTACAGTAACAAGTTAGCTGTGGTTTATTTCCTATGGCAATTCCCTCAGTGGTTAGTAGAGTGCCAACACCAATCCTGATGAGGGAACACTTGACTGATGTAAAGTCCAATGGTTTTCAATGTATACATTATTTTAAGTTGTAAATAATGAGATGCTAAAGCAAAGGTTCAAGAGGTGGTTTAAAGGCCATTAAAGCAAATAATGCAGAAAATGTGGTCTTTAAACTCACAGGAACATTTTTATTACATTAATGAAAATGTTTTAAAATAATAGAAAATAAATGTGTTATAATGAGTACTGTTGGCCTGAAATTCTAAAGTGTTTTTTGCTATTCAAAGAAGTAAAAACACCACAGAAGTAGATCACAGCTGGCCCTCAGCCAAAACCTGTCTCTTCACAAGATTATATTCCACCCGCGAGGGGCTGCTGAGATCTGTCGTCCTAAAAAGCACAATAATTAAAGACAATTTAATCTGAAATCTATTTACCCACCACATAATGTTTGGCACTTTACCACACATTTACAGTACATGTGCCACCGGAAAAAAGCTTTTCTCTGGAGTAAAATATAGACACTTTAGAATACCAACGTTTTTAGTAGCTTTAATACTTACTTTCATAATGAACAAATAGTTAATTAAGAACACAATTCGGGTTTAGTATGCTTAGCTTAAGGCTAATTAAGGTGTAGTTATTAGAAAGTGGTCCCTTTGGACTAAATGGGACTTGTATGTTCATGTGCTGTGATTTAGTCTTTTTTGTTTTATTGAATGTTTGATGCTGTTTTTATTTTTATTTTTGTTTTATTTGCTGTCTGGCTCGGTTCTGTGTTTTATGTATTTAAAAATGTTTAAATGTGTAGACAAAAAGTAGGGAAAAAAAGAAAATATACTGTATATCTAAAAAAAGAAGTGGTGGCGCCAATTCAAATAATGTTATGCTAAAGATATACACTTCAAAAGTGTAGAAATTCTATTGGTCGGTGTGTGTATGTTCATATTTTTTGTTGCGTGCTTGTTCCTAATGGACTGCACCGGTCCTGGTTTGCGTCCTGTTTTCATGGGCCCCGCTGGTTTGTTTCCGTGGACAGACCTGGCAGCCGCGCTTGTGAGCCGCTTATTGCTGATGCATTGATACGTCCCTGGCTGGACTCTTATCGTCGGCTGGAAAAGAGTTGTAAGATATCTCAGGAAAAGACAGCTACATTTTTGCCCCGTCAATGTCCTGGTCTCCCTCCGTGTGGTGTTATCAGACTGGGCCGGGCGCAGCTTGACAGGCAAATCGTGTCAAATTATAGCCCACAGGTGAAGAGTGTCCAGCTCTGGACAGTTGCTGTGGAAGGGCTGGCTCTGCTGCGTACAATCTGATGGGAACATAACAAATAGCAGCTGAGACTGTCTGGGTGAGGACAGACACCAAAAGAGACTTTACAGGTCACATTATGTGCATTATGGATTTAATTCAAAATACTTCAATTTAAACTATAATAAAATAATCACGCATACATTACGTTCTATCAGTCAGGTGTTCCCACATTAGGATTTGTGCTAGCACTCCATCTACTGGCAGTAGAGGAAATAACCATGACCATACCTGCTGCCAATGCCGTTACGGTCTACTGGTGCCACAGGGGGGCGCTGGAGGAGGAAACGTCGCTGTGTCCTTAGGCAAGACACTTCACCCACATTGTCTAGTATGAGAGTAATGAGTGTGTGAATGGTTGGTGGTGGGAGGGGCCCATGGCGCAGATTGGCAGCCTCACTTCTGTCAGTCTGACCCAGGGCAGCTGTGGCTACAATAGTAGCTTAACACCACTGAGTGTGGAGTGAATGAAGAATGCAATGTGAAGTGTCTTTGAGTGTCCAGAAAAGTACTGTATAAGTATGATGCATTATAATAATAATAATAACACTAATAATACAACTACTACAAATAATAATAATAATAATAATAATAATTATAATAACAATTATTATTATTATTATTAGTAGTAGTAGTAGTAGTAGTAGTAGTAGTAGTAGTAGTAGTAGTAGTAGTATTAGTAATACTAACTTGCCCCAACAAGGTAAGTTAGCTTTTATAATGAATGTGAGTCAGAAATGCTCAGAAAGAGTCTGTGATGATTTATGGACCTGAGGCTCAGAGAGAGTCATTTCACAGGATTCATCAAACTAGAGTCAATGACAACAAAACAAAACAATGAAAACAAGTCCAGGTATGTTTTAGATGAACGAACAATGCTTTTAACAAGCTTTTAACCATAGAACACGGTTAAAAGCTAAAACAATGTTGCATAATATATGTAAGTAAAATGCCTTCATTGTCATTACTCATAAAATCATAAAATGAGCACAACAAAATCACAGACGTGAGGCTTGGAAAACTCTCCAGTGAAAGCCTCCATAACGGCTGCCTGTCTCCCCTCTTCATATCTAAGTGCTTTTGAACACTTTGTGAATGCTTGAACATAAAGGGCCGGCCTGCACATGCCAAACGCTTACATTTTGTCTGCTTCTCTATTACGCAGGCCGCTCCGGAGAGAACAGAGCATCAAGACCCGTCTTTGTGAAGCCGGTTTGGGGCTGGGCACACGGGGAGCGCACTGAAAAACAACTTTTGATTTGGGGCTGTGTGAAAGCTGCAGATTTAAGTTGGCTGTAGCAGAGAGCTGAGAGAAGAGGGCAGATGGGTTCACGCAGCAGACTGAAGAAGGCGAGCAGCACATGGGGCTGTGGAGAGTTCCAGCAGGCTGGTTTACACTGGAAGACAACTATTGTTGTGTTTTTAAGCACAACACTTACACCCACCTAGCCTACAGTCCAAATCCACTTTATCAAACCCTGTACAGCACATTTTAGGGGTTCTTAAGACGAGACTTTAAACACTCCAGTGTGGGGGCCGATAGGATGTGGGGGCCAGAGTGTTCCAGAGTTTGGGGCCTGTCCTCCTGGTTTTAAGTCTTAAAGCTGGAACACACCTCAGGATTTTGAGTCTTATAAAAAAGTGCTGACCACAGATTTGAGGAGATTTTAAATCGTAATGATCCTTCGAGCGCAAAGACTGCAGAGAAGAGAGTGCACTACGAGCTAAATGTGGTGAGCTAACAAAGCTAGTGCAGCTAGCGTCAGCTGTTTACCTGTTTAAAGACGCACTGCAGAATTTTGGACCAACTGTAAGCGAGGAAGTGAGAGCTGGCTGAGCTTCCCACCGTCGAGCACAGAGTGAATGACTGATGCCCCAGATTGTAGAGCGGAATACTACACTGTATTGTTTGTGTAGCATTACACCATGTAATGACGCTATTCCTAAATATATTTAGTAATTGTGTCACACCCTATAACTATAAACTAATGCTTGTACTTTAAAATGAACATCTATAGATGAATCATTAGTGTATCATGCCAAACAGGTAGACTGTGATGGAACACAGGAATATTTTTACACTCAAAGATTTATTTAATTCATTATTAAAAGGAATCATAATGTTATAATTCCACTGCTTTTCATAATAGTTTTGTTGTGGAGTGAGATGGTCCTTCATCTCATCAGCAGATGCTACAGAAGCACTCCACACTTTGAGTTAAGTGTGAAGTCTGTGAGGCTTGTGCTGTGTCTGTGACGATCCACTCTTTATCTGCTCGGTCCTCATCAAGTCCAAATCTCACTTAACTATTCATCGCAGCACAACATGGTGAGCCTGTTTGTTCTCCTTCAAATGATTTCTTTCTTAATGTTGGCTGCACAAACACAGAGCAGAGGCTTGTGGTCAGTGGTTACCTCAGCTTTTAATAAGGCCGGCTACAAGGAAGATTAAAACATGTTCTGTTTTAATGCCGGGTGTCCATTGCATGATTTTTGTCTGATTTACAGACTTCACACTACAAGACGTGAGGAGTTTGAATTGTACGACAGATAACATATACACTGTGTGGTAAAGGCTTTAGACTTTGATTAAAAATGTATTTATTATAGTAACACCAGGTTTACTCCTAACGCTAGTCAGGAGTAGCAAGAAGTCCAGTCTGTTCCACTAGTGCAGGTGTGGGTTCAAGAAAAGTGACCCTGCACGGTGTTGGTAAAATATGCAGAGCACACTGTCCTCGGTGTGAGAGTCAGTCTGCACATAACCTGCTCTGAGTTTGTGCTGAACCGAAAAGTATTGAGAAACTAATCTTGAATTGTGAATTACCTTTACTTAGTTACTTTACATGCACAAACCTCCTGCTCCTGTAGCGTCACATGCTAACACTCAAACACTATCAGGCTAAAACCTACGTGAGTGTCCCCCATCGCTAGCGGTCTGCTTTCTGCCTCCTCGCCATCACAAAACTGTCATGCTACATCGAGCTGAAGTCAGATCGTGCCTCTTTGGTCGTCAACAGTGCAGAAGAAAGTGGCAGAATGAGGTTAAGAATTGTCATAGAGATTACTGGAGGAATCTACTGTGAAGTAAGAAGGAATGAATGTCAACAGCATAAGGAGTGTTTTGGAGAGGACTGTCATTTCAGTAGAAATGTCCCTTTTTCAGATGGTGCAGGAGCCAGTATTTCTGTATT
>CM033640.1:2066525-2139025 GCA_019453435.1 Rhinogobius similis | reverse complement strand
ACTTACACCAATGTCAAAGGAACACAGGGGTGTGGAGTAAAAGTAGATAATGATCATATCAGCCTCGATATGTTGGTCTGTTACATTTATCACAACATATTTAATCAAATCCAGCATTATTAACCATAAAAGTGCAGCATGCATGACTTCAATCATTTGATAAAACTCATGCGCATCAGCCTGGACCAGAGTCACACGGCTCCAGCATCAGCCAACAGTAACACAAGAGAGAAAGAGAGAGAGAAGCGAGACCGACGCCCAGGGGACCGGTCCAGGCGGGTTTGGTTCCGTCCTGCACGCACTAGTGTCCGAGTCTGATGTGTTATCAGCTGATTCAGTCCACGAAGAGAGAAGCGAGACCTGCGCAGTGGACCGGTCCGGGCGGGTTCGCCAGATACACCCTCGGTCTTTCGTGCTCGCTGGGTCCTCCATGAACTCGGGCCGCGGTTGGTTCCGTGCTAAAGCAAACACTAGCGCGGATTCTCTGCCTGGTTTGGCAGATCTTGTTCCGTCCCCGAGAGCAGCGCTGTTCAGGCTCATTCAGGCACGGCACTCCCCCTCCTGAGCCTGGACCAGAGCTGCTCTGCTGGGTCCTGCTCTGGGTTTTGATCAAATTTAAATCTAGTCCCACTGCGTATCTGTTGATCGTTTAAGTCAGGGGTGTCCAAACTTTTTCTACCGAGGGCCACATACTGAAATTTAGACCAAGCGGAGGGCCACAATTAAATCGTGAAACGTTCAAAAAAGTTGCATTAATTTGATTTTTAAAGCGCCACCACACCTAAATTCAGTCTAAGTGCTTTAATATCAGGTTTGTATCGCACCAAAATGTTAGTTATTTAGGTCAGAATAGTAGAAAATCTGTCTTAGGACAATGTGGGCCAATTCACCAGGAAGCTTGAGGGCCAAGAAAAATTGGTCTGCGGGCCGCTTTTGGCCCCCGGGCCTTAGTTTGGACATGCCTGGTTTAAGTAAACCCTTAAACATGAATTACTTATTTAATAGCAAATGTCATTTTTGGTAGATTCTTTTTCTTTAGATTTTTATTAGATCTGCGATTCATTTTTCTGTGTTTTCCCATGAGCCACAACAACATAATTCTTAATTTCATGCAGTTCTTTGTGATTTCCTGTTCAGATAAATGCTGCTTTTTTCCGTATTCCGTGTATTTATGCCGTAAACCTGTTGGTACATGAATATTTCAGGGCGTTTCATGCAAATGAAGCTGGTTTCCATCCGTCGCTTTCATCACCAGCCCCACTGTGTACGCCAGTTTCAGAGCTTTACACAGGTCCATGAACGTCACACACAGTGTTATGTGTTTCCAATATCCACCAAAAATGTGCACCCTTTACTACGCAATGTTGATGAATGAGGGCCTTTGTCTCTGATACTTCACCTCCTGCTCTCTGTTACTTCACCTCTTGCTCTCTGATACTTCACCTCCTCCTCTTTGATACTTCACCTCCTCCTCTTTGATACTTCACCTCCTGCTCTGTTACTTCACCTCCTGCTCTCTGTTACTTCACCTCCTGCTCTCTGTTACTTCACCTCCTCCTCTTTGATACTTCACCTCCTGCTCTCTGATACTTCACCTCCTGCTCTCTAATACTTCACCTCCTGCTCTGTTACTTCACCTCCTGCTCTCTGTTACTTCACCTCCTGCTCTCTGTTACTTCACCTCCTGCTCTCTGTTACTTCACCTCCTGCTCTCTGTTACTTCACCTCCTGCTCTCTGATACTTCACCTCCTCCTCTTTGATACTTCACCTCCTGCTCTCTGATACTTCACCTCCTGCTCTCTGTTACTTCACCTCCTGCTCTCTGATACTTCACCTCCTGCTCTCTAATACTTCACCTCCTGCTCTCTGTTACTTCACCTCCTGCTCTCTGTTACTTCACCTCCTGCTCTCTGTTACTTCACCTCCTGCTCTCTGTTACTTCACCTCCTGCTCTCTGTTACTTCACCTCCTGCTCTCTGATACTTCACCTCCTGCTCTCTGATACTTCACCTCCTCCTCTTTGATACTTCACCTCCTGCTCTCTGTTACTTCACCTCCTGCTCTCTGTTACTTCACCTCCTCCTCTTTGATACTTCACCTCCTGCTCTCTGTTACTTCACCTCCTGCTCTCTGTTACTTCACCTCCTGCTCTCTGTTACTTCACCTCCTGCTCTCTGTTACTTCACCTCCTGCTCTCTGATACTTCACCTCCTGCTCTCTAATACTTCACCTCCTGCTCTCTGTTACTTCACCTCCTGCTCTCTGTTACTTCACCTCCTGCTCTCTGTTACTTCACCTCCTGCTCTCTGTTACTTCACCTCCTGCTCTCTGTTACTTCACCTCCTGCTCTCTGTTACTTCACCTCCTGCTCTCTGTTACTTCACCTCCTGCTCTCTGATACTTCACCTCCTCCTCTTTGATACTTCACCTCCTCCTCTTTGATACTTCACCTCCTGCTCTCTGATACTTCACCTCCTGCTCTCTAATACTTCACCTCCTGCTCTCTGTTACTTCACCTCCTGCTCTCTGATACTTCACCTCCTCCTCTTTGATACTTCACCTCCTGCTCTCTGATACTTCACCTCTTCCTCTTTGATACTTCACCCCCTGCTCTCTGTTACTTCACCTCCTCCTCTTTGATACTTCACCTCCTGCTCTCTGTTACTTCACCTCCTGCTCTGTTACTTCACCTCCTGCTCTCTGTTACTTCACCTCCTGCTCTCTAATACTTCACCTCCTGCTCTCTAATACTTCACCTCCTGCTCTCTGTTACTTCACCTCCTGCTCTCTGTTACTTCACCTCCTGCTCTCTGATACTTCACCTCCTGCTCTCTGATACTTCACCTCCTGCTCTCTGTTACTTCACCTCCTGCTCTCTGTTACTTCACCTCCTGCTCTCTGATACTTCACCTCCTGCTCTCTGTTACTTCACCTCCTGCTCTCTGATACTTCACCTCCTGCTCTCTAATACTTCACCTCCTGCTCTCTGTTACTTCACCTCCTGCTCTCTGATACTTCACCTCCTCCTCTTTGATACTTCACCTCCTGCTCTCTGTTACTTCACCTCCTCCTCTTTGATACTTCACCTCCTGCTCTCTGTTACTTCACCTCCTGCTCTCTGTTACTTCACCTCCTGCTCTCTGTTACTTCACCTCCTCCTCTTTGATACTTCACCTCCTGCTCTCTGTTACTTCACCTCCTGCTCTCTGATACTTCACCTCCTCCTCTTTGATACTTCACCTCCTGCTCTCTGTTACTTCACCTCCTGCTCTCTGTTACTTCACCTCCTGCTCTCTGTTACTTCACCTCCTGCTCTCTGTTACTTCACCTCCTCCTCTTTGATACTTCACCTCCTGCTCTCTGTTACTTCACCTCCTGCTCTCTGTTACTTCACCTCCTCCTCTTTGATACTTCACCTCCTGCTCTCTGTTACTTCACCTCCTGCTCTCTGATACTTCACCTCCTGCTCTCTGTTACTTCACCTCCTCCTCTTTGATACTTCACCTCCTGCTCTCTGTTACTTCACCTCCTGCTCTCTGTTACTTCACCTCCTGCTCTCTGTTACTTCACCTCCTCCTCTTTGATACTTCACCTCCTGCTCTCTGTTACTTCACCTCCTGCTCTCTGTTACTTCACCTCCTCCTCTTTGATACTTCACCTCCTGCTCTCTGTTACTTCACCTCCTGCTCTCTGATACTTCACCTCCTGCTCTCTGTTACTTCACCTCCTGCTCTCTGTTACTTCACCTCCTCCTCTTTGATACTTCACCTCCTGCTCTCTGTTACTCTGTGACTCTTTGTTAACGCAGCTGGTGCTAATGGTTTATTTTTATCAGACAGAGCTTGTATTTGTGATGCAAATTAGCACCAAACAAACAAAGTTAGGCTTTTCCCACTTTCTCTCTGACCTGCTACTGAAGCTCAAGACAAATCCTTTGAGTTTTTTTTTTTTTTGTTTCAAAACATCAGATGGATAATTTAAAGTACTCAAGTTTAAAGGATATTTACCAGTATGAAAAATGAATATTATTTCTTCCTTTATAAATCATCTCAGAGGCCATCAGGAATCGCCTCGAGGGCCGCATTTGGCCTGCGGGCCGCAAGTTTGGGATGCTAGATGTTGCTCTTTATCACCAAAGATAGCCTATTTACATCTGAAGTCAGAGTTCACTCCTCTATGCTCCAATTTCTCACTTTAATTAACATTTTAAAGAAGAAGAAGAAGAATCATTTTTATTTATAGAGCGCTTTTCCACCTAATAGGCACCCAAAGCGCTTACAAAATACATAAATTACATAAATACATTATTTATCAGTAAATCTAATCGAACAAATCTCAAAAACTGAAGTATTCACAGAGAAACACACTAAAGAGCTGATGAACAAATCCACCTTGAAATCTTATAAAAGCGACATAAAACATGAGGGCAGGAGGACAGATGTGTGAGGCTTTAGTGCGGTCAGGACTGCAGCCCCAGACCCTGCATTCTGCACTATCTGCTGCCGAACCCAAAAGAACCCAATACCAGACCATGTGTCACCGTGGATGAGGGGGTCATTAGAAGAACTGTGCCAAAACCGCTCAAAACATAGCTCTATTCACTTTAAAAGCTGAGGATCACATGGTCTCCGTCAATAAAAGGAAGATTGTGACGACCAATAGATGTGGCCCAATCATTCAACATAAAACAACATGGCTCCACTCAAGTAGAAAGCTGTCCGATCAAAGCCGTATGCTGCATCTGTTTGAGGTGTGGAGTGGACGCTGCAGTGGTCAGTGCCGGGGGACAGTGGTCATGCTCTCATCTCGTGCACTTAACACTCATCTACAGACTGACAGAGGAGATAATTACGGCTGTAGTGTTGCCTTTTCAGCACTGTGGGGTTAAACTATGGGATTATCAAGAAGCAAGAGGGGACTAGACCTGGAGAGAACTTCAAGGAGGGAAAACTGACATAAAACAAACGGGTCTGGTGGTGAATACGGCTGTGTGATGAGACAGTCAATAGTGGATAATGAAACCAGGTTGACTCAAAGACTAAACCAGAACAGAACTTGAATATTATCAGGCCTTGAAGCTGGCGTACCGAATTTTCAATCAGATAAAGGAGTGACTTAAGGAATTTAAAGCTATTCACATGCCTGGATTTGGGCAAGTGCATGGCTTTAGAACAGACAGAGTGAGAGTCAAATTATGGAATGAGGCCTAGATCGAAACAATGTTCAAGCATCGACTCTTTTTTTCGACTTTTTTTTTTTTTAAACGGCATTGATCATTTTTTTCTGTTTATTAAAGACATGAGTTATTACAAACACGTCACACGAAACTGAAGCATGTATGTTATAATTAGGGAAGGGGGAGGGTTCACATAAACCAGAGGGGGGCAAACTAAGGCCCGGGGGCCACATGCGGCCCTTTTGGCATTTTGATCCGGCCCGCAAAGCATTCAATATAAAATTGTATGAGTTAGGTGTGGTGCATTTGTCATTTTATAGTTTCCTGAGCAGCTGCTTGTTCATTAAAAATCAGTTTTGAGAACAGCCACCACTAGAATAACACCAGACTTTGATGCATTGGATAAAAGGAGTGATCAACTGCATTGTTCCCACTAAATAAAGGTAATGATTTTTGCTATTCTGTAGTACTTTTTGTGTATTTTAGGCATTAAGTCTATGTGTAGAGTAGTATGTGTGTAAAATGGTCCGGCCCCCAGGTAAGTGTAAAAATCCAATGTGGCCCTTGCGTCAAAATAATTGCCCACCCCTGACATAAACTGTAGTTCTTACAGCTCATTTTAGCCCATGGATAATACTATTCACCTTAAGGAGCTCAACTGTCATGCACACTTTGAAGTGCGCCATAGTAAGATGCCGCAAAAAGTTACCTTTTTTCTTTTTTAAGTCTGTTCTTTTTAAAAAACCTTTTTACAGAAGTTGTTAACCAAAGAGTAAAATGTGTGAGCTTACCTTTTTAAATGTATTTGTCTTGGATTCAGGATGATTTCTTCAATTCTGGGTCCTTCAAAATGTATCCTTTCCTTTCAAAGGATCTGCAAAACAAAAGAACAAAAAGAGTTATTAATACAGCATATTTATTTTTCAAAATCAAACCTATTTCCTATGACCGATTATATAAAAAACTGAAAAATGAATGAAACAGTGCTGTGGGCAAACAAATGTGTGAAGTAGACAGACGTTGAATCAGAGGGAGGGAGAGAGAGAGAGAGAGAAATGAGGGAGAAAGGCAGCTGGAGAGGGAAGAGAAGGAGTGAGGAGAGGGAGGGACAAGAGGAGAGAGGGAGAAAGGGAAGAGAGAGAGAGAAAGAGGGGGAGGAAAGGAGTGATGAAGGGTGAGAGAAAAGAAGACAGAGTGGGGAGAGGGAAAAAAAGAGACACGAGAGGGAGAGAGAAAGATGGAAGGAGAGTGGTGGAAGAGAGGGGAGAGAGACAAAGAGAGGGAAGGGGGAGAGGGACAAAGGAGAAAGAGGAAAGAAAGGGAGAGAGTAGAAAGAGAGAGCGAGAGGGAGGAGATGGAGAGAGAGAGAGAAGAGGAGAGAGAGAAGATCGAAGAGAGAAAGAAAGAGAGAATGGAGGGGCAACAAAGCAAGAGAGGGAGAGAGAGAAGGGGGGAAGAGAGGGAGGGAGGTTAGAGAGAGAAAGAAAGAAGGAGAGTGATAGAAGAAAGGAGGTAGAGAGAGAGAAGAGAGAGAAAAGGAGAAAGAAAGGGGTAGCAAGAGGGCAGAGAGAGAAAGAGGGGGGAGAAGAAGGTAGAGACAGGTAAGAGAGAGAGAATATGAGACAAGGAGATGGTGCGAGATGAGAGGAGAGTGAGGCTGTGGGTGTGGGAAGAGAGAGAAAAGAGGACAAAAAAGAGGGAAGAAAAGGAGTGAGAAAAGAGAGATAAGAGATATATAGAGAGAAAGGAGATAGAGAGAGACAGCAGAGTGAAGGAAGAGTGAAAAGAGGAAGAAGGTGAAAGAGAGGAGAGAGAGGGGAAAAAGGGGAAAAAAGATGGAAGCGAGGGTGAGGAGGTAGAGTGAAGAAGAAAGAGATAGCAAGACAGAAAAGAGAGGCAGGGGTAGAAGAAGAGAGAGAGAAGACGAAGAAGGAGAAGCGAGAGAGGAGAGGGGGGACTCTGACACCTGTACTTATTTTATTGAAGTAAATGTAATCCAAAAAACACATTAGAATATCTGACTATAGTAAGAAAACCTCACAGCAATTTAACAGCACTTAAAGGGGCTGTACCAGATTTTTACTGTTTTGAAACGTGAAAAACAGAACTAGCTTTGCATGTAATAAAGTAAAATCTGTGACGCTCCAGTCCAGATAAAAGCATCTATTCAGGTGAAAATGAGACACAGCACTTTCTCTGTGTTTATTTATAGCGTTTTATTCTACCAGAAGCAGGAAGTGCTCCATTGTTAGCGTTACTGTGGCGGCAAACCTCGCTTGGGGCTCACGGACGGGTGAAAAGTGCTTCGAAACTCATGGAGGTGAATGTTTATGACGCTGGGACTGCGTTTAAGTGAGAGATACATGAGACGTTTGATCCGTTGGGTGATACAAGAATGCTAAAGTCAATGGCAGGGGTTGGAGAAGGTTATGGGTTCGATTCCCTCTCCATTTGGGGCTTTGTGTGTGGAGTTTGCAGGTTTATGATCAAACTCAAGACTCAAGATCCACCAGTTACTCGTGTCCAGTATCCTGGCTCAAGGTTGTGTAGTGTGTATCTGTTTTCTTTTGAACTTTACTGGACTGTTCTAGCAAGTGTTGTTGTCGTCTTTTTTTTTTTTTTTGCATAATCAGCCTAAAGTGTGCGCTAATCTTTGAGCTAGGTACTCCGATAGAACTATAACAAAACCTGGAAGATGAATCCAAAATGGCCGCCTTGTTTATCCCTATGGAGTGTGCTCATTGGCACATGACCCCCAAAAAAGTTTCTTACTTCCTCCTGTTGTTACTTCCTGATACGGAGGCTGCCATCTTTGTTTTACTTCACACGGAGGCTGACATCTTTGTTTTACTTCCTGGAGGCTGACATCTTGTTTTACTTCCTGATACGGAGGCTGACATCTTTGATTTACTTCCTGATACGGAGGCTGCCATCTTTGTTTTACTTCCTGATACGATGGCTGCCATCTTTGCTTTAGGACGCCACGTGACGACAATCCCCCACTTCATATAAAAACGTAATTTCGGTGATTTTAGAAACGGTAGAAAAGAACATTTCCTTCTATTTAATTTAAATACCGATAATAATTCAGTCCTGTCTGCAATTATAATGTGCAATTATAGAAAAAGGCTGGTTCCAAGAGGCTGCAGTACCTCGTACGGCCACTAATCAATCTGGGACACAGACAGAGGGGGCTTGCCTTATCCAGTTCTTTTAATACATCCATGGGTACTCCTGAGGTATAGCCAAAGTCGTGCTAACAATTTTTCACCAACAGCCAACAATATCCTGCAGAGATGGAACCAGCAACCATTTGACACTGACAACTGAGCTACAAACTCATGGATTTATTTTACAAATTACTGAAGCTATTTACTCATCCTAAAAGTCCATAAACATGACAAACATTACGTATTTATGATATTTTCTGCGTGTCGCTCCTGATGAAATCTTGCTCGTCATGATGAGATCGGCCGCCCGCTGATGGCCACGTTGATGAAAGCGTGACTAATTTGCATTTGAGTGGCATTTCCAAAAGGTCATTTTAAACTAAGGATGCACAGCTTTTATGCATTTGTTGAAAATGTGTTGTTTACTAATCATCCACAGCATATTGCAATAGGAACGAACCATTAGCAGAAAAACTGTCAGACGAAAGCGCAATTGAAAAAGTGCAACCTGATTTTTATCTATTACAAAAAACAACATACATTTTACATATTTTTTTTCTATTTTAAAGTCTATATGACAGGTTCTCATAATGTGTTTGTTTTTTTTTTTTTTTTTTTTTTATTACTAATGGTTTTTTTTTTGTGATTTTTATGATTTTGACGGTTTATGGTCATTCAACAAAATAGAGGTGTTATTAGGTATTGTCAAATCATAACTATTGTATCATTTTTGGGGATTATTTTTCCAAATGGTTGCTAGGTAACAGTTGTGGAATTACCTCTAACTATGCCATATTTGCTGCCCATGTCCAAGTAACATTATAAACTTTACAAAAGCTGTCAAGCCTGGGGACAAATAGGCAAAATGTAAAGTAAAGTCTTAAATATAATCATGCTCACTACGTTTTAGCCAAATGTGTCGTCTGACCCGTCATCCAGACTTTAAACAGTTTGTCAAAACGTAACACATTCCTAGCATCCTCATTATTCACCGCGCTGAGTTTATCAGAGGTTTGGAAGCAGAACACCTTCATTCTAAAGGCTGGTATCATTCCAAAAACCCTATGTACTTTCAATGGGAAAGTCCAAACAACTACAACAACCACTTGATCACACGAGAAAAACACCTGAGCAGAGTTAGAAAACGTTAACACGCATTTAGCACAGAAATGAACCTTAGATAATAATCATGTATTACACGTTACTTAAATCTAATGTTATTCTCGCCAACAATCACATCATATTTTACTATATTAAGCAGAAATTGTGCAAACATAAGTGAACTTTAGAAAGTGGAGCGGGAAGTTAAAGGATATGCATTGACAAATATAACCGACATACCAATAAAAAACTACCATTTGTCTACTCTTTCTGAAAAAAATATTATATTATTATTTTGCTGCCTCATTAAATTGAATGAGATAGAATGTTTAAATATCAGCACCAACCAGAAACTACTCTAAACATGTCAGTCCTGGAAGGGTCTACTTAACGGGAAAAAATGTATGCATTTTTCATATTGTTCTTAGTCTTTAAACATGCTCTTGAGTACCTTAAATTTGCCATTTCATGTTTTGAAACAAAAAAAAAGTTCATTCATTTTCTACCGCTTATTCCCGTTTCCCTTTTTAGTGTTTAGAGGCAGAAATGCTTAGAATTAGTCTGTCGATGATTTAAAGACTTAAAACAGCAGACGATTCTCGGATAAGTGACGTATATGATCTGAAAAACGTCACGAATCGAGGAAGTTCAGAAAGTGTTTTTGGCGCTCGGAGGGAAAAGGATTTTCTAGTGAACATTCCTCAAAACAGCGTGAATGCAGCTGAATGCAACTCCAGTGTGTTTTTCATGACGGAACATTGTTTAGGACATGGTTAAAAGATCAAAAAAGTCACTGTATAGATAACATAACAATCTTGTTATGTTATGTTTTATTATCAATGAGAACCAAAACTGGTCAAAGTCATATAACTCCATGGACATTCTGTATAGGGACAAAAAAAAAAAAAACACTCAGACGTACAGCTGAGAAAGTCTGTCTTCTCTTTGAATGTTCAGGCGACCAAATCAGAGAAGCGTGACTTCTTTCTTTTTCTCTCTACAAGTGCAGACAGATTCCAAATTAAATTGCATCCCCCAAAAATAATGTCCCGAAAAGAAACATTGTGGTCTGGTCTTTCTCTCCTTTAACCTCTGTTTCCAGCTCTCTATCGTCCCTGCTGTCCTTCCATCCCTCGCTCTGTCACCTGTGACACGCTTCAGCCGACGCAAACGCTGACCACAAACATTTACAAACGATCGGACAGAGAATGACCGCTCCAGCACGTAACTCCAAACTATAGGCTATAACAGGAGACGGGGACAGATGTATCCATGGCAACAGCCTGGAAACCAAGTCACTCTGCGCGCACAGGAGGTAAGGCTATTTTTAGAAACACAATCAGTATTAATCAAAAGTTAATTAATGGCATAATGGTACTGTAAGAAAGAATGTTTAGTAATATTTCATGCACTTACACTATATGAGTCCATAGATATAAAGTAACATGTAATTATTGATGTTACTCATATGTTACTCATATGTTAATTTAACAAATAACAAATAAATTCCACTTGAATCCTGGTCACAAATGTAAAGCGATGTATGTATGTAGACAATATGTATCGTTTTTTATTCTATCTGTCGTCTTATTGCTCCGTCTATCATGTTTGCTTTCCCTCGCCTGGAACAATCAGTCGCTAGCATCATTGACAGGGTTAGCGTTGAGTATCAAGCCACGTTTCGAGTGGCCCTGGTCCCCCAGACCGGTTGACTTTGGGGCGTCTCATGAAGCTTCTGTGTTTCTGTGCAGAGGCCCAGGCTCACAGGGGTCCACTACATGAGCAGCTGACGTGTCCCAAACAACTCCATCCATCCCTCTTCTTCTTCTGGTTTCAGGGGCCGGGTCGCAGTCTAAGCAGGAACCGCCAGACTTCCCTCACCCCAGACAATTTCTCCAGCTCCTCGGGGGGGTCCGAGGTGTTGTTCAATCATCACATGCTAAACTGTTCTAGGCCCCTTTGGGAGCTAGTACCTCTCACAGCCCCCTTTGGACCTCTCAAATGGGGCAGTCGTGTGCTTTTAATACTATTCATTCATTCATTCATTTTTCTACCACTTATTAGGGGTCGTGGGTGACTGGAGCCTATCCCAGTGACTTTGGGCCTTAGGCGGGGGACACCCTGGACAGTGGCCAACTCGTCACAGCAAACACAGAGAGACAGAGACATTGACAGACAACCATTCACTCTCACATTCATTCACTAGGGACAATTTAGAGTTGTCAATGAACCTACACAGTCATGTCTTTGGACGGTGGGAGGAGCCGGAGAACCCGGAGAGAACCCACGGTAACACGGGGAGGACATGCAGACTCCACCCAGAGAGATCGTGTGATGTTGGGGTGGTCCGAGATTCGAACCATAGACATAAAAATAGTGGACAGACGGTTGTGGCTCCGCCCCATTCATGATAATGCGGCTCAGTCATGGAGAATTCAAAATGGCCGCGGGTTAGCCCCCACCACTCCCCCTGGTGGGGAGGCGGGGGGAGGGCGACTTTGGGGCGGCCTTTTGCTGACGCATCGCCGCCGAGAGCCTCTATAGTTACCGCCCACCAGAGGTGTATGGCTGCGCCCTGACATTTCCGGCGCCAGAAAGCCCACCTTCTTCATTAGATATGCAAGAACTTTAAAAATCACAGCGCTAAACCAGCCTGGTTCAAAAAATTCACCCCTCAGCGCTGTCACAGAGCCGTAGTTAACGCTTGAGACCAAAGTCGTATTTTTGAGCCAGGCTCTGAAGTAGGTTTTGAAACGTCTAACTCCCCATTGACTTGCATTGAATAATTCTACTTCCGCAGCAGCCCCTAGCGGTCAGCAGCAGATTGCAAACATGGCAGCCTACAGTCGGCGGCTCAATTTGAGCGCGGTAGCCTCGCCCACTGATTCAAACCCACGATCTCCTTGCTGGGAGGCAGAAGCTCTAGCCGCTCTGCCACCGTGCACCCCCATTTTAATACTGTGTACATCACTAATTATATTGAATAACTGCAACGACAACTTTCATGTAACAATGAGATGTTATGTTTCTCCGGTAATGTTCCATCAATATTAACCCTCTCATGGACACAAGCAGGTGACATAACCAGGCAAAGCTCGCTCACAGTAAGAACTTGTGTTTTTCAAGGCATTTTTGAGCAATGGAATAAAGTTAAAGTCATTCTGTCAATCATTCCAAAAACATTAACATCAGCTGCTTTAAACAGATTTGATCTCCAGCTTCATTACACCACAGTATTGATTTTTTTTTTTTTTTTTAAACACTGCCATAAATGACTCCCAAACTTGCTGCTGCTTCTGAATTGATATATTCTATCCTCCATCCTGAAACGCCTGATCTCCATTAGCCCCCGCTCATCCTGCTCGATACATCCCTATTAGACCCTCAGCCATATTTATTTACAAAGATGCGCGGGGCATTCGTCTGGATGCCAGTATCGACTCTGTAGCATTTGTTCCTTGGGTAAATACGCCATTGCTCTCCCAAAACAAAGCTAAAAGTATTTGTAAAAAGTGAAATCTGGCAAACGGGAACATTTTATTTGGGTAATGAATGTGTGCAGTGGATTATTTGTTGGTTGGAGGTGATCCCAAAACAAAAAGAGCCGGAAGGATAGTGGGAATGGTAGTGATAAAGACAGATGACATGGTGATGTTTGACGTTCCGGGACGAGCTTGAAGTGTCGGGAAATGATAGAAGAGAGAGAGAGGCATCGAGAGGGCTATTAACATTTAGAATTTCTATAGGAAAAATATCGACTTCGACCAGTATTACTTTTACAACATTCCATCAGCCAATAATACTCAATACAGCTGGAGGACGGCTAAAATGAATATTTAAAATGCTGATTTTTGTTGTAATACAGTTCAACAGTTGTTAGGACGAGCCACTAAGACAAATGATAAAGTCCAACATTTGTACATTTACCTGTGAGATATTTTAGGGCAAAGTCCAATGCAATCAATATTAAAGAAAAGTGTCTCCATCTGAGGTTATGACATCATCACATTCTAGAAAGTGAACACAACCTATTCACCTTATTCTGCCCCGCCCACTTTTGCCTCTCGTTGCCACAGATCACACTCCTGTATTGAACACACTTCCGGTTTGACGAGAACAATGTTCATGTAAATGGTGAACGAGGAAAAAGTCTCGCCGTTATCTGTTGAGCTCGTCTGCCCCGTGTGAACTAATACAACGGAAAAAAGATGACGGCGCCCACGACGACTTCCGGAATAAGGTGAATATCAACCACCCTTATAGCTTTAAAGCAGAGTTTCCCCACATTTGGCTCAAGTACTTTCTAAACCAGGGGTCTGTAACCTGTGATCCAAAAGAGCCACATCGGCCCATTTCAGAACATAAATTAAACTCAGAAAGAGCTGCAAGTGTTCTTTTAAATGTTAATTTAAAAGAATTAAGCCTGCTGTTTGCTGATCTTAATCAGTTGTACTGTAAATGTCCATCCATCCATCCATCCATCCATCTTCTTATTCTTATCCGGGGCCGGGTCGTGGGGGCAGGTCTGAGCAGGGGCTCCCAGACTTCCTACACCCTAGACACTTCCTCCAGCTCCTCCGGGGGGATCCCGAGGCATTTCAGGCAGAACAGAGTTCTTTTATATGTCTATCACATTTGCCATCAAGTAATAACTATCAATGTCATTAACACCAGCTCCACTTTTTAACTGGATTTACAGCGTGGGAAATTACAAATTACACAAACACATTTTCTTGTCAAACTGTTTTTGGTACATTATTGTCCAGAATAGCGTTTGAACAATTTAAGAAATATTTATTACGTGGTTGATAGCATGTCTGCTAATTTTGTAGCAAATAGTTAACAGTAACAATCTACACAAAACAGTGCTCTGTGTTAATGTTTTCTAACTCTGCTCTGGTGTTACTCATGCTTTTCAGTCGTCAAAACAGCTCTGGTTTTTCATAGCTTGTGATGTTTGGAGGCTGATGCTAACGCTCTTATTGAAAATACTATGGAGCTAACTCATGTTATGTGGTACCAGCTGATGAAAACCAGCCATTTCATTTACAAACACTGAAAACGAAGCTGTGGTTTTAATGTGCGTTTGTGAAATACTAATATCAAGGTTCCCCGAAGTATATTTAAAAGACAATTAAAGCCGACTCACCAGTCCAGCCCACCCAAACTGACCGACCAATCCAAGTGACATCAATGCAAACGCGCAACTAAATTACTACACAATCTCGGTGACTTTAGATGCTCTTGAAATTGTGTTAAAGAGCGATCCGCGTGCAGCCGCTGAAGTGTCTCACCGTCGACTCCTTATATTAAGCTGCTAATGGTTTTCAAACATATCGACAGCGCCGCCAGCCAAGTGGAATAATTAAGAGTTACATCCTGAGCCCGCGAGCCTTACGTACCGCTCCTCTGCCCATCCATCTTTGTGACAGGGAAGAAGAGGAAAAATGCTTATGCAGGAGGAAGAGGAAAGAAGCAATAGAAGGAGAGAGAGAAACAGAGAGAGAGGGAGGGAGGGAGGGAGGGAGGGAGAGAGAGAGAGAGGGAGGGAGAGAGAGAGGGAGGGAAGAGAGAGAGAGAGGGAGGGAGAGAGAGAGAGAGGGAGAGAGAGGGGAAAGAAGCAATGTAGAAGGAGAGAGAGAAACAGAGAGAGAGGGAGAGAGAGACAGAGAGGGAGGGGGAGAGAGAGAGGGAGAGAGAGAGGGAGGGGGAGAGAGAGAGAGAGAGAGGAAGAGAGAGACAGAGAGGGAGGGAGGGAGGGAGGGAGGGGGGAGAGAGAGAGGGAGAGAGAGAGAGGAAAGAAGCAATGTAGAAGGAGAGAGAGAAACAGAGAGGGAGAGAGAGGGAGAGAGGGAGGGGGAGAGAGAGAGGGAGGGGGAGAGAGAGAGAGAGAGAGGGAGGGGGAGAGAGAGAGAGAGGAAGAGAGAGACAGAGAGGGAGGGAGAGAGGTGGAGAGAGAGAGGGAGAGAGAGAGGGGAAGAGAGAGACAGAGAGGGAGGGAGGGAGGGAGGGAGGGAGGGGGGAGAGAGAGAGGGAGAGAGAGAGAGAGAGGGGAAAGAAGCAATGTAGAAGGAGAGAGAGAAACAGAGAGAGAGGGGAAGAGAGGGAGAGAGAGGGAGGGGGAGAGAGAGAGGGAGAGAGAGAGAAACCGAGAGAGAGGGGAAGAGAGAGAGAGGGAGAGAGAGAGAGAGAAAGGGAGGGAGGGAGGAAAGAAGGAGGGAGACACACATCTCCATGGAGAGGCTTTGGTTTAAGTAAAAGTATAAAGTATGCATGAAAAAGACTACTCAAAGGCCTAGTTACTATTTTAGTAGCATTTTAGATAATATTCTAAAGAAAACGTTATTACTTAAACAGTTTAAAGCTGAAAAGGTTTAAAAGCATGTTTCTCGCTCTTGGGTCCTATGCATCTGTCACTGATCGTAAACATTATTTTCATGTCGTGTTGTCCCAGGACAGACATATTGTAAAAGCAGCTCTATGAGACCACTGTGTGTCGTCTGCATCAAATGATAGCGTTTTAAGTTTTATTGTGAGAAGAAAAACAGAAGCGCGCTGTTAGCGTGCTAGTCAGGACGCTCGTCTGCATCAGTCTGTCTTTTATAGAACTTAACAGTACCATATCTACAACCCTTCACTATCCAGAGTGTGAGCCGAACATGAACTCACCTCATCAAATCAAGACACTTCTTTTTTTATTCTTATCCAGTGGAAATCAATGAAGGGAAAGCTTCTCTGTCCTGTTTGTATTGATTGCTGATATATTGAAAACTGAGCCCAGACTGTGGCACAGGGTCAAAAACAAAACCAAATCAGCCGGGAAACCCAGCCGCTTAGACCCCAGGAGTGAGACACGCCGTGTGTGACGTCACAATCACAGATGAGCTCAATCTGTGCTGAGTTTAGTGACTTAGAATTTAGCAGAGACAGCACTCTTATGATTTAGAACTTAAAATGAGCTCTTCCTGGTGGTAAGTACTCCAAGATTGAGAAACACATTTTTTAAAGGGGACACGTCATATAAAATTGACTGTTTGAGCAAACCATAGCTGGAGTTGTTTGCCTTCATTCACTCTTGTTTCATAAATCTTATTTACAAAGTCGCCCTGCTCTGCACTTCAGAAATCACTCAATTTCAATTTTTGAAAGATCCTTATGAAACGGATCAGAAACCTGAACGTCGTTGCTGTTTTTAAGTCCATAAACCATCACCAAACTCATTCTGTACAGTTCTGCAAATTGTGTTCTTTACAAACACAGTGCAGTCACATTGCCAAATGGTTTAATGTATTTTATTATTTCACAATTCTAGTGACAGAGGCTTCTGAGTCAAACAATTATTTCTATTGTAAATATAGGTTTTAAGATGCATTTATGACCAGATGTAAGTAAATATGCAGATGAAAATACTTCATCAACTGACTTTATATCTGAGGTGTTCCCTCATCAGGATTTGTGTTAACACTCCATCTACTGGTTTTGGTTGAGACAGTATCAAGCATTAAATGGACTGACTCTCTCCTCTGTCTCCGCCCCTCCTCCCTCCCCCTCTCCCTCCCACTGCTCCCCACACAGTCTGTCTCTTCAGTCTGCTGCCTCCCGATGACACTAAATGCTATATATAGTCAATGGGAGTATGGATATGGATATGTGTGTGATGCCACGGACACAGACGAGCGGCGCTTAAAGATGCCACCCGCTGCTCTACTGCACACAACACCAACACCAACATGCTAACGCGCTACAAGTTATCCCTAATCGTTCACACATTCTTATGGAACTGAAGGCTGTGATTAGGAACTGAATTGAAATTTTAACGCAAATTTGACTTATTCTGTGTAAAAGCGTTAACTCTGTAGTTTAGACAAACACTGTTCTGAAATACATTCAAAACAAACATGGCTGCTTATGAGGGAGAAAATAGCACACGGACAGGAAAACATTTCTGCAGAATCGTTGATCAAAGCAGAAAATCCACAGAAATAAACACATCTGATTGCACAATTCTGTGTGACTTTAACAGTCAAAGGAGCAGACTGAGCTCTTCTGTATAAAACACAGATATCATTCTAGACTCTGGACTTGTAGGCAAGAAAAAATGGCCATCTTTAAGTCTTGAAGTCATTTCAATGACAACAATCTGACAGAGAAAACATCCATGTTTTCTTAATAATGTTTGTAACTTCCACGTTAAGAGGCCATGAGAACATTTTAAATGGATTCACACTTAAATGAGAGCTGTGTCTAATTCAGCCACACCCAGCTACAGTCACATCATTTACATTTTATTTACATGAAAATGAATGTATTTACTTCAATTTGCCGTCTAACCTTCCACATGTGGGCTGGACATGTGATGTTGACGCGATAGAGAGAAGGAGAAAGAGAGTGTGAACGCAGCCAGGTGGAGCTTCTGTCTCTGTTGAATAAACAACGTCCAGTTATAGATCGATCATTTTACTTGCATCATAACAGAACGTTCTGTGCGTTTGAGAGGTTCTGACTGCGTTCTTCCAAAAGAACATCTTGAGTTAGGAAGCCATTTTATGAACGCCAAAAGTAGAAGAAGGCGCCAAATTCAGTTTGACTGACTTTGTGCAGCCAAACTAAATGTATCTTTGGGCCTTCACTTGTTAACGTTGTGTTATTGGACATGTTTCCATGATTTCACAAAAGAACAACATTAAAACATGCCTCTGGTTGGCACAAATTAACCACTGCCCACGTGCCCTTGAGCTAGGTCCTCCTCACACATGCACACACACATTTACACACACACACGCACACACACACACACACTGTACACACACACTCGCACACACACACACACTGTACACACACACTCGCACGCACTCACTCACTCACTCACTCACTCACTCACTCACTCACTCACACACACACACTCACACACACTCACACACACACACACACTCACACACACACACACTCACACACACACACTCACACACACACTCACACACACACACACACTCACACACGCACACATACACACACACACACACACACACACACACTCACACACACACACACACACACTCACACACGCACACACACACACACACACACACACACACACACACACACACACACACACACACACACACTCACACACACACACACACACACACACGTGAGCTGTTTAAAACAGGAAGTCTTTGATCTGGAGCACACATGGGGGATTCTGTTTGATCCGGCGCTGACCAATCACAGCGCCCGAGGTCAGTGGCTCATTACAGTAACACATGTGCATTCTGTTACACACTTTAAGGTTTAAGGAGGTTATCTGCAAATATAAAGGGACAGAGGATCACTGTGTGCATTTCTATGGATTTGGTCCTAAGAAGGAACCTGATGATTGAAACTAGATTTACAAAAGACAGGACACAATGGTTTTACAGTGCACACAGTAGAAATACATACAGCATTCCCCCCTAATTTTTTACTTAAAAAACATATTTTAATAAAACATATCTACAAAGAATTTACAAGCGTTTATTAAATATAAACTAACTATTCAGTCTGAGACCTACTTTTCTCTTCAAATAAATCTCGTTGAAACCTAGATTATTTGGGCAAAAATAACATCTGTAATGAAATCTGGATACATTTTCACCGTGTACTTAGAAACATCCCAATCGTTTTCATGAGAGAAGCAGCTGACGGACCAACCACTATTAAAGTGATATAGTGCACCTTTAACAAACATTTAATCAGTATTTACTAATCATTACATATAAGACCAACATTAACAGAACAGACCCTAACCCTAGCAAATGAATGTGTTAATGATACGTTTATTTTTTGTAAATGATCAATAAACACATAAATGTTTTATGCTTTATTATAAAATGTTACCTGGAAGGTCATTTTAGTTATAGATTAAGCTAGACTTATATGCAGTATCTATGTCGCTGTCCAGTGCTGAAAACATTAGAGTCATCTGCATTTATAATTGCAAAGATTCTTTTGAAGGAGGTTTCTCACAATGCTATTCAATACATTCATTTTAAACCCTTTTCCAGTTTTCAGTCATATAATTAAATTCAAGCTGGCAGGAGCTAACATTTAGCATTTTATTGAATTGTGAATTCCTTAATTGTATTTTTTATTTGAGGCAGAAATACTCCAAACGAGTCTGGTGAAGATTTATGGACTACGTTGCATTTATGGAAGCAACTAAATGTTTAACTGGTTTGCTAATTTTGGAGTCTTGAGACATGAGTGTCTGTCCTTTGTGCCACTGTTTTGGATTAAATGGCTTAACTGTTCCATTCAGCCACAAACACCAAACACATGCCTTGGGGTCCTATTTGACCAAGATCTCTCGTTCAAAGCACATATAAATCAAGCCTGTAAAACAGCCTACTTTCATCTGCGTAACATAACCAAAATTAGAAAAATCCTGCCCAGAGATGATGCCGAAAAACTCATCCATGCATTTGTCACATCCAGATTAGACTATTGTAACGCTCTGCTTACAGCGTGTCCTAAAAGCTCTAGAAGAAGCTTTCAACTGGTTCAAAATGCAGCAGCAAGATTATTAACAGGTACTAGAAAAAGAGATCATATTTCACCAGTGTTGGAGTCTCTTCACTGGCTTCCTGTTGAGTTTAGAATCAAATTTAAAATCCTCCTCCTGACTTATAAAGCTATAAACAATATGGCCCCATCCTACCTCAAAGATGCTATAGTAGTGTACCATCCAAACAGAGCTCTTCGTTCTCAAAATGCTGGACTATTGTTAGTCCCCAGAGTCTCTAAAAGCACAGTAGGAGGTCGAGCATTTAGCTACCAAGCTCCTATGTTATGGAACCAGCTCCTGTTCATGTAAAAGAGGCCGACACAGTCTCTACATTTAAGACCAGGCTCAAAACGTTCCTCTTTGAAATAGCTTATGGTCAGGCCAGTTAGGAACAGAAATAAAAACCTACAGTTTTAGCTACGCTGCCCTTGGAGCAATTCTGCTGGGGGAAGTATGGAGCTTGAACACTATCCTCTGGTTCTTCCTACTTTATCTATCAACAATATTTAATATTACTTCAACTGTAGTCTGTTCATTGCTGTTCACATGTTTCTCTTTCTCTCCACTTCCCCCGGGGAGTGGAGACTGTTTCAGGCACTGCGGCGGCTGCTCCAGTGACGACCCCCCCACCCCCATCTGTCTGGAGGATCGATCTCTAAACTAGAGTATCTATGCTCCACCCGCCTGGACAGCTGGATTAGCCACACCTCGTCTGCCTGGACGAACTCCTTCTACTTTAGATGAACTGTTCCTCATCTCCTGCTGGAGGGATCTCTCTACACTGGTGGACTGCTCCTCGTCGGCCTGGAGGAACTCTTTAAAGCCACCTCCCTCTTGAGTGGTTCTGGCTCCACAGTCCAAGTGGATGTCAGTCCTAGTTCATCTGCAGCCTGTCCGTCCGTGGGAGTAGGATCTCTCCTTCACTGTGGTTCTCCCCGAGGTTTCTACTTTTCCCATGGGGTTTTGTAGTTTTTCCTCGCCGCGAAGGAGGGTCAAAGGACAGGGGCATTCTGGGAAAGTTATCTGAACTGCTTTTACCTGTGGCCCATCGAGGCAACTGTTGTTGTAATTTTGGGCATTATAAAAATAAATTGATTTGATTTGATTTGACATGCTCTGCCATGTGTCACAGCTCTTTACACCCAGAACCTCTTGAAATCAGTTGGCGAGTTTATTTCACGATCTAAACAATGATGTTTAATTGCTGCGTTAAAGCAGAACTCTTGTGAAAATACACTGCCAGTAAAAAAGACACCGCTTTTTTCCCTCTTCCTTAAGACTGACATAAGGAAGTACAAGCAGATACGAAAACATTTGATGTCACTGAATATAAAATAGAGAGCCAAGGTTTCTCAGGAGAGTAAGGTAAAATGTTACTTAGTGCTACTTTAAAATACTGCATTAGCATAGTTAGCATAGCATCTATAGCAATAGCTATGGTGCTGGTAAAAGTTCAGGAGTTTTAGGTGGTGGTGGTTACAAGTAAAATCACATTCTGACGTCACTTATACTTGAGGACAATTTTGGGATGTATCTTGATACAATTTGATCACTGAAATCAATAGTGTATGGACTTCAAATAAATAAAGAAATACTTTAATTGGTATTTTAAGTTAAATTCCAACTCATCATTCTGCCCATATTTTGAGAGAAATACTTGAAGTTGATGCTCTAAACTTTCGAGGCAGTGCATAATGTCGCTGACCAGTGCTGAAACCTGAATAACCTCTGGTACAGCACTCTGACAGAGAAAAGGCAGTCTGGATCAATAATTTAAGCCTGGAGGATGTATCTTAACCTTTGCCTGGCTGGATCAGAGGAGCAGAGGAGGCCGCGGGGCAAACACAGAGCCACACTCGCCCTGGGGGCATTTCTCTGACCGCTACGGACAAGACGGACAACATGGAAAGATGGATCATGGAAAAGGCACGAGTACTTGCTTTACATATGTTTCCTGTAAAAGAGATGGTATTTGTTTATGGTGTGGAGATTTTGAGGAAGCGTATGGTAAATGTATGTGCCATTTCTTATATCTTCCATGGAGATGTTATAGCTTTGTCTGAAATGTTCCACAGTATGGCATTAAATGGTTATAGCTTGAATTTATTCCATTACAGGTGCTGTGTCCATGGAGCTAGATGCAATACTGCAGCCGCCACATTACATTTTACATCACGCACACATTTTTGTGTACATGGTACGGTGGCAGAGTGGTTAGGCTGCGGGATTGATCTCCTGTTGAGACCGGGCCGTTCTTTGGAGTTTGTATGTTTCTCCCTGTGTCTGGATGGGTTTCTTCCGGATGCTCTGGTTTCCCCCATCATCCAAAATATGCATATTAGTTAAAAGTCCTCCAGCAAAGGTAGTCCTGACCGGGACTAGCGTGAAGATCTATGTATGGTCCTTGTGCGAACATAAACAATACAATCTTTTAAGCACTGCCATTTAACACGAAAACATATGTATTGTTTATCTTCTTAATCAATGCTGAAAGTTAATCAGTGACGATTAGAAATAAACGAATCTGAATGTAAATTCAATGAACTGCACATCCCTACTTTTTGATCCTTGCTTTCCTCAATACACTTCTGTTTGTCCCATTTCCTTATCTTTAACACTGACAACTGCCCCATTTCATCATCAAAGAAATGTCCCACATCAACATCCCAGTCATGATCGTCACTTCCGACTCCTTTTGACTCCGGTTGTGTACAATCGTGTCCCAGAGGTGCTTCACTATGCAGGCCGCTCTCTGTGGTGTGAGTGAACGGTGCGACGCGGTGTCTATTATGTCAGGAGAAGTGAGTTTTACCTCTGGGGTCAAAGCGACCTCACAAAAGCCTGTTTGAGGAAAGCTAGGCCAATGCAGACTATTTATAGCCTCCTGTGTTCTGGCCGTGATGTTGTTATGTACGCTGCAAAGGACTGCAAAGGACTGCCAGCGCCGGGCTAAAGACAGCAGGGAAACAGGACTGAAACAGGACTAAACCAGGTCTAAACACGGACTAAACACGGACTAAACACGGACTAAACCAGGACTAAACCAGGACTAAACCAGGACTAAACCAGGACTGCCAGCGCCGGGCTAAAGACAGCAGGGAAACAGGACTAAACCCGGACTAAACCCGGACTGCCAGCGCCGGGCTAAAGACAGCAGGGAAACAGGACTAAACCCGGACTAAACCAGGACTAAACCCGGACTAAACCAGGACTAAACCCGGACTAAACCCGGACTAAACCCGGACTAAACCCGGACTAAACTAGGACTAAACCAGGACTAAACCAGGACTAAAGCAGGACTAAACCAGGACTGCCAGCGCCGGGCTAAAGACAGCAGGGAAACAGGACTAAACCAGGACTAAACCAGGACTAAACCAGGACTAAACCAGGACTAAACCCGGACTAAACCAGGTCTAAACACGGACTAAACACGGACTAAACACGGACTAAACCAGGACTAAACCAGGACTAAACCAGGACTAAACCAGGACTAAACCAGGACTGCCAGGGCCAGGCTAAAGACAGCAGGGAAACAGGACTAAACCAGGACTAAACCAGGACTAAACCAGGACTAAACACGGACTAAACCAGGACTAAACCAGGACTAAACCAGGACTGCCAGGGCCAGGCTAAAGACAGCAGGGAAACAGGACTAAACCAGGACTAAACCAGGACTTAACATGGACTAAACCAGGACTAAACCAGGACTAAACCAGGACTAAACCAGGACTAAACCAGGACTGCCAGGGCCAGGCTAAAGACAGCAGGGAAACAGGACTAAACCAGGACTAAACCAGGACTAAACACGGACTAAACACGGACTAAACCAGGACTAAACACGGACTAAACACGGACTAAACCAGGACTAAACCAGGACTAAACCAGGATTGCCAGGGCCAGGCTAAAGACAGCAGGGAAACAGGACTAAACCAGGACTAAACACGGACTAAACACGGACTAAACCAGGACTAAACCAGGACTAAACCAGGACTAAACCAGGACTAAACCAGGACTAAACCAGGACTAAACCAGGACTGCCAGGGCCAGGCTAAAGACAGCAGGGAAACAGGACTAAACCAGGACTAAACCAGGACTAAACCAGGACTAAACCAGGACTAAACACGGACTAAACCAGGACTAAACCAGGACTAAACCAGGACTGCCAGGGCCAGGCTAAAGACAGCAGGGAAACAGGACTAAACCAGGACTAAACCAGGACTAAACACGGACTAAACCAGGACTAAACCAGGACTAAACCAGGACTAAACCAGGACTAAACCAGGACTAAACCAGGACTAAACCAGGACTGCCAGGGCCAGGCTAAAGACAGCAGGGAAACAGGACTAAACCAGGACTAAACCAGCACTAAACACGGACTAAACCAGGACTAAACACGGACTAAACACGGACTAAACCAGGACTAAACCAGGACTAAACCAGGACTAAACCAGGACTAAACCAGGATTGCCAGGGCCAGGCTAAAGACAGCAGGGAAACAGGACTAAACCAGGACTAAACCAGGACTAAACACGGACTAAACCAGGACTAAACCAGGACTAAACCAGGACTAAACCAGGACTGCCAGGGCCGGGCTAAAGACAGCAGGGAAACAGGACTAAACCAGGACTAAACACGGACTAAACACGGACTAAACCAGGACTAAACCAGGACTAAACCAGGACTAAACCAGGACTAAACCAGGACTGCCAGGGCCGGTCTAAAGACAGCAGGGAAACAGGACTAAACCAGGACTAAACATGGACTAAACACGGACTAAACCAGGACTAAACCAGGACTAAACCAGGACTGCCAGGGCCAGGCTAAAGACAGCAGGGAAACAGGACTAAACCAGGACTAAACACGGACTAAACCAGGACTAAACCAGGACTAAACACGGACTAAACCAGGACTAAACCAGGACAAAACCAGGACTAACCAGGACTAAACCAGGACTAAACCAGGACTAAACCAGGATTGCCAGGGCCAGGCTAAAGACAGCAGGGAAACAGGACTAAACCAGGACTAAACCAGGACTAAACCAGGACTAAACCCGGACTAACTAAACCAGGACTAAACCAGGACTAAACCAGGACTAAACCAGGATTGCCAGGGCCAGGCTAAAGACAGCAGGGAAACAGGACTAAACCAGGACTAAACCAGGACTAAACCCGGACTAAACCAGGACTAAACCCGGACTAAACCAGGACTAAACCAGGACTAAACCCGGACTAAACCAGGACTAAACCAGGACTAAACCAGGACTAAACCAGGACTAAACCAGGACTAAACCAGGACTGCCAGCGCCGGGCTAAAGAAAGCAGGGAAATAGGACTAAACCGGGACTAAACATGAAATAAACCTGGATTAAAGAGATAATTGGATTAAACAAAAAACTAAATACAGGATTAAATGAGGACTAAAGCAAGATTACAACAGGACTAAATAAAACAAGACTAATCCAGAGCTGAACAATTATTAAACTAGAGGTAAACCAGGACTAAACCAAGACTAAACCAAGGCTAAAACCTGGACTCAAGAGTTAAACACAGGATTACACCACGACCAAACCAGGATTGAACTAGAACTCACCGTGATATAAACTGGAGCTACAGACAGCAGGACTAAACCAAAACTAAACCAGGAGTAATCCACAAAGCAAGATGGATTCTTCCAGTGGACTCTAACTTGGATTTCTAACTTGGACTAGGGAGGGGAGAGAAATATTTACCAAGGAGCATTCTGGGTTATATAATGAACATCAATGCAAAACATGGCTGGTGCAATTTTCTCCCCGGAATTTCTCATTTATGAAGTAGTTACTAAGCCTGACACATTCTTAATACATAATTTCATTATGAATTAAGTCTTTGTCCATGCTTTATTAAGTGAGCCTGGATAAACCAGAGCTTAGAAAGAGCAAACCAAACAAAACCAGAATCGAACTGGTGACAAAGCAGGACATGGGCACGTCAAGTTATCTTTCTTGTCCCAGTTGGGGAAATTATTATGCAACAGTTCTCTACAAAACAACACAAATAATGATTAAAAACAAAAGAAAAATATAACGTGTTTATCATAGAGAGGGATACGACTGGTTTTAGGAGTAGAGACACGAGAATATTAAAATATGACAACTAGTCCAAAAAAAAAAAAAAACATTAAAAATGCCGATTTGACAGAAAAACAGAAAACACAGCAGGAGTATAAGGATTGAAGCGGGTTGTGTCCATGTGTCTCTTCTCGAGGAATCTCATTGTTTTGGAGTTTGTGTCACCTTTAATTAAGTCAAAAATACTAACAGTGTGAACCAGTCTGAGGAACAAGGACAGAAAACTGAGCAACTGCAACAAGGTGTAATGAACTAGACTGTGGATGGTGAGTGTAAGGACTAAACCAGGACTAAAGAAAGGATTAGCAGTAAAGCACGATTAAACCCAGACTAAACTAAACTTGATTGAATTAAAACTGGTCTGTGATGTGAAAACATCTTCAAACCATGACTAAATCCAGGCTACACCAGTGAGGACTAGCTCTGGATTAAAACCAACTAAACGGGTAATATATTCAGACAAAACCAGGATTAAAATAGTCGTAAACCAGCCCTGAACAGGTCATGAACCAGAACTAATCCAGAACTAAACTCCTGCTGCACACTCCTCCGACACCTCTGATTGCATCTTGGGCAGTGATTTCATTTTGGCAGAGTCGAGAGGAGAAGCAGGGGAGGCAGGTGCACTCCTGTCCCAGTTACCCTACAAACCATCCAAACTCGGGACCCCCACCACTATGTGCACCTGTGTCCCACCGATACAAACTGCTCCTGCTACTATCGCATTAGCCAAGTGCTCCAAAGGTCCCACCACACTCTAAGTAGACGGCACATTACAGTTCATTACATGGCTGTTGTTTCATCACACCTGTTTACACTTGGCAGTCAAGAACCGGAGTCGTTTTGTTAGTCGTTTTGTCTTTGGGAGTTGAAATATGACGTGGTGTATTGAGAAAATAGAGTTAGAAGACTAAAGGTCAGCACACACTACAGATTTTAGAGTCTTAAACTTGAGACACAAATACACAGCAGAGATATGAGAATCTTAAGAGATTTTAAATTGCATGATCTTCCAACACTGTGAAGAGAAGCACAAGCTAAAATATGTGAGCTAACACAGCTAGCACACCTAGCATCAGCTAGAGAAAAGTGGCTCTCGCTTTGAGACAACAAAGTGATAAAAACGATCAGAGCATTGGATTTCTAGAGCCGCGTCGAGAGGAGCCGGTTGAGGTGGCTCGGGCATCTGTTCTGGATGCTTCCTGGACGCCTCCTCGTGTGTCCCACCGGAAGCAGCCCCAGGGAAGACCCAGGACACGCTGGAGGGACTATGTCTCTAGGCTGAGGTTTGGAAACACCTCGGGATCCCCCCGGAAGAGCTGGAGGAAGTGTCTGGGGGGGAGTCAGGGAGTCCCTGCTCAGACTGCTGCCCCTGCGACCCTGCCCTGGATAAGCGGAAGAAGATGGATGGAATTTGACAGCACTGAGGTGGAGGTGGACAGAACTCAACAACCGAAGCTGTAAGAGTGACACGGTGGCCCAGATGTACTAAGCGTTTGCACAGGCGCACGGGTTGCAGGCGCTAAACTGGAGCAAAAAGCGTGTGCAGTTGAGATTTGCATTTTAGGCAGCAGCACAAATTTAGCACATGGGACCTAATGAATGTATAACACAGGCCAATTCTGCCCCAACACGAAAAATCAGAGGTGCCGAAAATGCAAATGATAATATTTTGCAGGCACTGTTTGATTTATTGAGAAAGAAAAAGAAAAGCGCATGAAAATTTAGCAAGTCCTAAAAGCAGTTGTTAAAATTTTGCACAGAACAGACTTTTGCAGTTTACTCATTGGTCCATGAGGCTAGTGAATATTATCATTTATCATCATAACTCCTAACATGTGCCAGCACAGTAGCGCAGCGGTTAGCACTCTTCCTTCACAGCTAGAAGGTCCTGGATTCAACTCCCGTGCATCCCGGGGCCTTGCTGTGTGGAGTTTGCATGCTTTCCCCGTGTCTGCGTAGGTTTCCTCCTGGTGCTCTGGTTTCCCCTAACACTAAAACGTGTACAATAGGCTCCTCCCCTCTGGGGCCGGGACTCAGGATCTCAGTGGGACTTTCCTGGTTAATTAAATGTCAATAAAAAAACATGTCTGTTTTCCTAAAAGAGAGGCACATCTGCACTTCCTCTGCACCCACCTTAACTCATTTACATATGAGATTAGCACCACAGACGCTACAGTTTCTCGTGGTAAATAAGGTCCAACACACCCACAAAAGTAGTACTCGCAATGTAGCACCTGCCTTTGTAAATCTGGTTCAGAAGACTTTCCATCAGATTGAAAATTACTTTCTGATGGAAGTGGAATGTCTTGATTTCTAAAACTGTGTCCAGATGAAAACTGTCTTTACATTTTGAAATACATTTCTTTATCTATTTTTACAAGCTGAATATGAAAAAAGATCATAATATATGATGAAATATGGCAAACCAAGGTCATATTAAGGCACAGAAGATTCCATTAACAGTGGCTCAAATCCATTTTTGTTCTGATCTGGGAAAAGCACCTTTATCTCATGTATTGACATTTTAAGGAGAAACTTTAAATAAATCATTTAATTGGCAGGTAATCAATGCAAAGATGGATTTTGGTCATTTTTTCTAATAAACTCAAAGTTATTGGTGCTTGCGTGTGACCACTCTAGATTCCATGGAGGCAGCGGTCCGATAAAACGGGTCAATATGGAGATTCCAGCAGCCTGTGTCCTTGTCCATCCTTCAGAAAGTGTTTACAGTCCAGCTCGCCGGAGTGTCCCCGCCGCTGCAGACGATACTACAGCTTTGGAGACGCTGTGGGTTTTATTAATGTTCTGGTGAGATTCTAGTGCTTGCTGTACTGTCTTGTCTAATAAAGCCTATGGGACAAAAAGTCAGTTAAAAAAACAACAAGTATAAGGAAGGTTTTCCATAAGCATTAAACATAATTTTGGATTTAATTATTTTAATTGTAGATATTTTAACATGTGCTACAGAGTGTATCAAAGACCTTTGAGCCTGGTGTCCACTGTACGTTTTTTTTCTTCGTTTTATAAGATTTATGGATGTCACACTACAAAACGTGAATTAAAAGTCGTTAGACAGAACGCAGTCACATTGTACGATGCATCACACAATCAATCGTAGCAATGACAAAAGTTTATCTGAGCGATATCAGGTTCAGGCTCTGTGTGATAATCATCAGTGTTGTACCTGTTAGCAGAGGCTAACGCAACATGCTAGCAGTGTTTTCACGTTTGTAAAAGTTGCTAAATAAAAGCGAAATGAGAAGATATGGTCTGTTTGTGGCAGAGCTCCTGCTGTTACTTTAAGGTGCGCTTGTTTTTACATTTTTGACAAAGATTGATTGTAGATGCAGCGACAAGAGGACTCACTCTGTGATCCAAGATTCCAAAATATCAAACATGTTTGATGACAATCGTTGCTCGTCTTTGATCGTTTGGTGAAGTTTAGTCTTTGTTCCTGTCACACTCAGATCTACAAGCCACAATTTTGAGCTACGACTCATGATTCTTCAAACTATCAGAAATCTTATCTCGCAGATGACCAAAATCGTACAGTGGACACCCGGCTTTGAACACACTGAGGACTGTGGTTTCAGCGTTGTATCTGGGACAGAGCAGAGGACGCCCCGGGTATTTCTTGGTGACGTCCCTGGAACGTCATGACCCACGTCTACATCTGGGCTCTCCAGTCACCAACGCAAGCCCTGAAGAAGCTTCCTGGTTGAGAGCAAAATTCTTGGCATTTAAAGTTTAAGCAGGACCAGCTGTGTATGTTTAACTCTTTAATATAATTATTAGGGATGTAACAAAATTGTCTCGATTTTGTTGCCGTCATGTTACGATATAAAAAACATAATGTCTACGCGAAAAAATAATGGTTTAGCCCGCTCCATTAGATCAAAGCATTATTGACTACATATCCCATGCCTCATATATACATATCAAACCAATCGGAGAGCACGCTGCACGTCGTCCTCACACTACACATAGAGCAGGTGGCTCTGTGGCGTGTAAGCGTGGCTTCTGAAGAAAATATATACTGATATAGCGATAGTGAATGCCCCAGCAGCATTTAAGTCAGATGTGTGGAAGCATTTTGGTTTTGCAGTTTTCACAAACGCTAAAGGGGAAAAGGTGACAAACAAACGATGGACAGTATGCAAGCATCGTGACATTATAGTGTATTTATATCACGGGAAATACAAGCAACATGTGAAGTCATTTGACAACCCACCACCCAGAAAAGTTTCATAAATCTGTCATAAAGTGTACTTACTTTATGACAGATCCATGAAAGGTCAAAAAACACAAGAGGCGTTTTCAACTATGATTTCTCACAACAGTACAAGGGCTCAAGAAATAACAAGGAACACCGTAGAATACATGGCAGTCATTATTAATGCGCCTAACATAACTTGAAAATTGCACTTTACAGTTGCCATGTGTGATCGTTTCTATTGTCACGGTTCTAAAATATGACAATAAAGGCCTAATAATTAGTGGCAAGAGCATATTACATTGTCAGTCTTGTTATTATGAACATGGATTCATCATTTTGAGCTCTTCTACAACATCATGGGCTTCTCCATGATATCGCGATACATATCGCGTGTGAGATTTGCATATCGTTACATCCCTCATAATTAGATGCCTGGGTGTCTCAAAACCATCATCGTTTGATTATGAGTCAAGTACTTACTTTCATCACAATGCTGTTACTAACACAGTCACTTTTGGGGAGAAGTAATGGATAACTAGAACTAGGCGGCCAAGTTATAGTTATAGTTAATTAGGCCTAAAGGTCTGATGACGATTTTGAAGGAGCTCATTAGAGCAGAGGGATGCTCTCAGGTGCATGGAGCGTGTGTGTGGGAGGGCATCCTGCAGGTGCAGGTGTGGCTTGAGTCAGAATGAATCACGTTGCGACACATGCACAAAAAGGCTCTCCGACAAACAACAGGGTAAGATGGGCAGATTTGTTGTATTTGGCGTTTGTGAGAGCCTTTATGCTCACTCATTATCTGGTCATTCTGGTAAAGTCTTGACCTTGTTTGGACCCTGGTTACAAAGCCATTTCTCGGACCACTTCAACATCTGATTCACAAAGCGGTTGTGTTTGTGTGACACAACCTTCTGAAAGCCTATACATTAAGTTGAGCTGGTGCAGGTCAGAATCCTCGGGTAGAAGTCTCTGTGTTAGTGTCAAATTGGTTGACCTGGTTTATGGTTCATATCTCTGTAATTATCCGGTCTATCCACATGAAACTAAAACGGACACAAAATTCAATGTCTTCTCCGTCAGCACAAATAAACAAACGTGAAATCATTATTTCATAACTGCCTCCGAAAATAGTGGCATTATTCAGCTCCAAAGACATGATTGTAGTCAGTTGAAAGGACTTTAGCATAAACTTAATATGACAAGTTTGTAAAAACATTGCACTGCATCGGCCCCACCTCCCCGCCTGGTCAGAACTGTTCATTGTTACCACATAAGCGTGATTACAATGGTAAGATGTGTGTCTGCAACCTTATTGTCTCTATGGCCATTTGTCAATATATTCTTGGAGCAATAAAAAAAAGTGAATAAATGCAAGATAGATACATGATACTATCTTGCTATTGACTATTGACTATTGACTATTGAACATTCTAGACAATGTGATCTCCAGCATCTTCACAGAGACGAGCAGAAAACTTAGAAAAAGTTACACATGGTGCCCCTTTAAGAATCCATGAAGTCGTTCTATTAAAAGCCTGTGGTGTTGATAATACGAGGAGCTTTTAATCCTCCTCCACAGCAGCAGCAGACACAGACACAGGCGAGGTGTGGAAACAAAAGACTTCCTCGTGATTGAAGCGCCAGAGCAGGAGATGAAAAGCAGGCCAGATTACGTCACGGAGCGTTATCAGATACTGTATGATGGAGAGACATGACCGACGAGCGCGAGAGAGAGATGGAGGAGGGGACGAGTGGTAAAGAGACAGAGCTCGATTAGAAAGAGAGCAGGGAGGAGCGGAGCAAGGTGATTTAAAATGTCTGGCTGTGGTGGCTGTCGCACGAGAAGATTTGTGCATCCTGATGAGTCAATAGCAGAGGAGGAGGAGAAGAAAAACTATTTAAAGGGCTTGTGTTAGGCTAAACAAATGGAATTTGAGCTTTTTGTCATTGAGGAAATGTTGTTTCCTCCTCAAAGATATTAAACTTTCCAGGTGAAGCATCTGCCATCTGCTTGTCTCTGTTCTGACCCAGCTCACAGTAAGAATAGGGACATTTCGACTGGTCCACTTTAGAGTGGATCGGGTCACTTTATTTGTTTAGCCAAAAGTCTTCTCAAAACAAAGCTAGCTCATGTTAGCAACAGCTGTTTACCGTTTATCAATGCACAAATCTCCATTTGTCAAGATCCAACATATTCTCTTTCCAGTGCATAATGCATACCAAACAAAACACTGCTGCAATGCTTCATAAAGAGATGTTAAAATGCGGTGTAGAGGCTTGGCAGAGAAGTGAAATAAATGAAAAAGCTGAAGATAAACCGGAAGTAGTTTCCTGTTTACTTTAGTTTTAGACAAGTCTCACAGACACAAACTTGGAATTACTAAACATCTTTTTGTGAATCGCTGAGATCAACCGTATGAAGACGGTTGGTTCAGGTACGATTTTGATTTTATTTATCAGTAAAATGTGTTATATTTGGGAGCCGTCAGACCAGGCGAGCCTGCACTTGTGAAGGAAACACAGATCGCCATTAACAGTAGCAGATCAAGACGCTCCAAAAAGAACCGGTCTAGAGACCAGGACCGAGCAAAACGTCTTTTCAAGGTAATAAAGGTATACTGTCAGGCAAAACAATACCATGGAGACAAGCTTCTCCCCCAGCAGAGGAAGCAGGACAGAGGAGTGTGGGACAGGTGCAGATGGATGTACCGTTAGCATGCTAATCGGAGGAGGCGGATACCAAACGGACCGCGATGCACACAGCCCATTTCATTCACCGCTGCACACCACAGCAGGAGTAATGGCGCTGTTTACATGCACTAAAGCTAGCTTTCACTGTGATTAACAGTGTCCAGCAGCGGCCTGTAGGACAGAGGGACGTGGAAGGAAACAATGCCATTCATCGCAACGTTTTAAGCAAACTATTTTATATGGTTAAGAAAATGCAATGCTTCAAGTCATTCAACAGATCAACAGAGATTATACACTGACATCATTTTCATTCCACTGTATGGGAAGCAAAATATGATGATGATGATATGATGTGTTTCTTTGCTTTTTTTTGCTCATGGAGCTTTTGTTTTACTCAAAATGAACTTTATACGGTAATTTAAAGTAAATGTAGTTTCTACATCCAACCATCCATCCATTTTCTTCCTCTTTTCTGGGGCCGGGTTGCGGGGCGGCAGTCTAAGCAGGGACTCCCAGACTTCCTTCACCCTAGATACTTCCTCGAGCTCCTCCAGAGGGATCCCAAGGCGTTCCCTGGCCAGCCGAGAGACATAGTCACTCCAGCGTGTCCTGGGTCTACCCCGGGGCCTCCTCCCGGTGGGACATGCCCATCCTGAACAGATGCCCCACCTCAGCTGGCTCCTCTCGACGTGGAGGAGCAGCAGCTCTACTCCGAGCTCCTCCCGTGTGACTGAGCTCCTCTCTGTCTCTAAGGGAGCGCCCAGCCACCCGACAGAGGAAGTTTATTTAGACCACTTGCATCCGCGATCTTGTCCTTCGGTCATTACCCAGAGCTCATGACCAGGTGAGGGTAGGAACGTAGATTGACCGGTAAAAAAGAGCTTTATCTTTCGACTCAGCTCTTTCTTTACGACTACGGTCCGATACAGCGCCCGCATCACTGCAGACGCTGCACCGATCACCTGTCAATCTCACGCTCCATACTTGAACTCCTCCACTCGAGGCAACGACTCTCCATCCACCCGGAGAGGGCCTTTTTCCAGTCGAGAACCATGGCCTTGGATTTGGAGGAGCTGATCCTCATCCCAGCTGCTTCACACTCGGCTGCAAACCGTCCCAGTACATGCTGCAGGCCCTGGTTTGATAAAGCCATCAGGACGACATCATCTGCAAACAGCAGAGATGAGATCCTGTGGTTCCCAAACTGGACACCCTCCGGGCCATGACTGCGCCTAGAAATTCTGTCCATAAAAATTATGAACAGAACCGGTGACAAAGGGCAGCCCAGGCGGAGTCCAACATGCACCAGGAACAGGTCTGACTTACTGCCGGCAATGCAAACCCAGCTCCTCCTCTGGTCATAAAGGGACTGGACAGCCCTTAGCAAAGGGCCCCGGACCCCATACTCCCGGAGGACTCCCCACAAGGCGCCCCGGGGCACACGGTCGAATGCTTTCTCCAGATCCACACAGCACATGTGGACTGGTTGGGCCAAACTCCCATGAACCCTCAAGCACCCGATGGAGAGTATAGAGCTGGTCCAGTGTTTCACGACCGGGACGAAAACCACAGGCTCCTCCTGAATCCGAGGTTCGACTATCGGTCGGATTCTCCTCTCCAGTACCCTGGAATAGACCTTACCGGGGAGGCTGAGGAGTGTGATCCCCCTGTGGTTGGAACACACCCTCCAGTCCTCCTTCTTAAACAGAGGGACCACCACCCCTGTCTGCCAGTCCAGAGGTACTGTCCCAGACCGCCACGCGATATTGCAGAGACATGTCAGCCAAGACAGTCCCACAACATACTCAGGACGGATCTCATCCACCACCAGAGCCTTGCCACCAAGGAGCTTGCCAACAGCCTCAGTGACTTCAGCTTGGGTGAAGTCCGCCTCCGAGATCTGTCTCTGCTTCCGCCTCAGAAGACGGATTGAGTGGATTCAGTGGGATTGAGGAGGTTCTCAAAGTATTCCTTCCACCGTCCGACCACATCCCCAGTCGAGGTCAACAGCTCTTCACCCGCAACGTAAATGCGGGTGAAGCACTACTTCCTCCTCCTGAGGCCAAGGACGGTTTGCCAGAATTTCTTTGAGGCCAACCGATAGTTCTTCTCCATGGCCTCTCCAGACTCCTCCCAGCCCTGCCTGTTTTTGCCTCTGCGACTGCGCGGGCTGCAGTGCGCTTGGCCTGCTGGTACCTGTCAGCTGCTTCAGGAGTCCCACAAGCCAACAAGGCCTGATAGGACTCCTTCTTCAGCCCCTTACTTACGGTGTCCACCACCAGTTCGGGGATTGCCGCTGCGACAGGCACCAGAGACCTTGCGACCACACACTCGGACTCAATGTCTCCAGCCAGAGAAGTTCTCCCGGAGGTGTGAGTTGAAGACCCTGCTGACAGAGGGCTCTGCCAGACGTTCCCAGCAGACCCTCACGATACACTTGGGTCTGCCAAGTCTGTCCATCTTCCTGCCCCACCAGCGGATAGTTTCTCCATTGCTGATTTAACTTATAGCTTGCTTGCTAAGGGGAAGATAAAGGACAGTTCAACTGCCACACAACAATTCATTTCCTCAACACTCCAACTGTGTAATGAGTCCAACTGTGTGTGATTCCATAGTCTGTCCATAGTCAATGACAATGAGAGCTGTAATCTTTATCTGAGTTTCCTTTTTTTTTCAGCTACAAACTCAATATTTAGCAGAGCTTTAGACTTTTATATGTGGCAACTCTTTCACGGGAGAATATTTTGTTTCTCACCATTGTCATTCTTTCATTTGTTGTGTTGTGTTGTAAAGATGAATTAATAATTTCCTCCCAGTTATGCAATTTCTATAATCATTGCATGTAATAATTATTACCACAATGGAAATTGGATGAATTGCTTTAAGGGCTGAACTCTGGGAGAAAACAGCCTTTGAACTATGTCCCATATAATTCTATGGATGCAAATGGATTAAATGAAATACCGTATTTTCCGCACTATAAGGCGCACCTAAAAGCTTTCAATTTTCTCAAAAAACTGACAATGCGCCTTATATATGGATCAATACTGAGCCGCAACTAGGCAACCACAGCCACTACTGTAGCTTCTATTCTATGTGCCTTATAATGCGGTGCGCCTTATATATGAACAAAGTTTTCAAATAGGCCATTCATTGAAGGTGCGCCTTATAATCCGGTGCGCCTTATAGTGCGGAAAATACGGTAATTAAACATCTTTAGGTGCAGATTGGAAAATGTTGTTGTTGGTGTAGTGCCTTGCTTAAAAAATTGACAGCGCAGCTTCAAATAAATTGCATCTGAAGTCAAATAAAAGTTAAAGTGTCTTCGCCTGCTTTAGCCAACATTCATATTTCTGATCCGTGTGCGATTACAGATATTGGTTTTTGTGAAATCAGATTAGAGCAGGGGCGGGTGACATATAATCGATGGAGAGACAGTGGGAAGGAGGGAAGTGTCTGCCCTGCTCTGCCACTGCTGCACGGATACGTCCTGTGGAGCTAACAGCCGCAATGCTAGGCTAACGTTACTAAGAATCCATGTTTTTTGAGGTATTTTTGAATAATAACGACACCTGTATTTGAATAAATGCATGACAGATAAGTTTCATTCATCTGGAGACACACACATGACAGGCCATCAGCCAGAAAAGTTACAGTCCAGACTCAGTCAGCCTACTGCATTTTTAGTTTAGTTTTAAATGATAAAATGCATTGTACTTGATCTCTAACACAGTCCCGATCAAATGTTTAACACCAGTTGAATAAATTGCAAAAGATTCCAAGTAGAGCTTCCGTGTTCAATAAGAAATGGGAGTGAGACAAAAAAAAAGTTTGAATAAACATTTTATTGAAAACAAAATTTGAAAACAAAAGCTGTTCTACAGCTGAACTTTTTTTTGTCTCACTCCCATTTCTTGTTTCTTATTGAAGCTCTACTTTGAACCTTGTTAAAATCCAACCATGAAAATTTGTGCCATTTATTCCACTAGTGTTAAACTTTTGATCAGGACTGTATATTTGGTCTAGAGAAAATAATTGTATTGCAATATATTTAGTCGAGCTGTCGAAGTTGATACGTTAACTTCACCAGAAAAGTATTAGTCATGGCTTAATGTAAAGTAATCACATGGTATGTTTTGACCAAATATTATGAGCGGTGCAGCCTCGCTCTAACCTGGCCCTGCCGTATGAATGCTCACCATATTTGCTGTCAGGTCTGCACCGGCCGTTGTGTGCTGGACCAATCACAGTGCAGCATTGTGGTTTGGGCGGAAGTCAAATAGATGAACCTAAACAAACTTAGCGGCACTGACAGATGTATTTCGACCTATTTCTATACACATTTACAGACTATTTTTCTCTTGTAAATGTGCCATAGAAGTGCTTTGTGCATTTGAGGACAAGGAAGAAGTCGGTGCTTTTCTCGCTACAGGGATTTCTTTATTTCTCAGCTTGTTCCGCTTTTGCGACGCTACGACCAATCAGTTCAACACAACAAGTTAGAAAGCCTTATGTTACTTTCAAAAAGTGACATTAAAGTAAGTGTGCAATCTGCTTAATCGTGACTAAAAAGTATGATCAATCTGATTAAATTGGTCATATTTCACTGTTCCCCCACATTCACTCCTGGGACACTGACTTTGTCTTTAGAAGACACTCATCAGACACTTCAGTTAATTTATCTTTATCTGAACATTCACAGCTGTGGTCCCCAATCAGAGAAGTTCAATTACTGTGTGTTTCCAGAAAAAATGTCCCATTGACAAAAACGATGACAACAAATACATCTGTGAATAAAAACGGGCCATCACACACGGACAGTAAGTACGCCTCTCCACATCCAACCTGTTAGCCACAAGAGCACAGGAGGGAAACGGCACACTTGTTTTGAGAGGACGTGACTGATTAAGAAGCAGCAGACACCAGTTTAATGACCACTGGAGCCGCCCCTGAGGAGTGAGGGGCCCGAGGTGAAGTGGGGACCCCCTGAGTGGAGAAGGAGGAGGGCTGGAGGTTGACTTAGCCCCGCTGAGGGCCCACGTGAAGAGGGGACTCCAGGGGAAGGAGCGAGGAGAGAAGAGGCTTGAGAACAGTGATAGCAGAACTCTAATGTGTCTCTTTTTCTCCTTTAAATGAGCAGTAACTTGTTTCCATGGAGACAAACATGTTTAAAGCCTGTGGAACATTTCTGATAAACTCTAATAACTCTAATAATATCTCAGTTTGGACAAACAAGTGGCGCTCTATCCTCCAGAAAAGTTACACAGTCCAAATATAGTGCATTTTTGAATAGTTATTGTCCTTTAAACCTGCTCTTGTGCCTTTTACTTTTGTTTTCTTTTTCCAGTTTTAGAACTGAACTGTTGCAACTACGCCGAAGCAAATTCCTATGTTTGTGAATTTCACTTACAATGGCAATAAACCGCTTTCTGATTCTGATTCTGATTCTGAAAGCACACATTACTACTGTATCTGTGAGGCAATCCCTCATCAGGGGTGGTGTAAGCACTCCATGTACTGGCAGACCAGCAAATTACAAATGGGAGATAAACTTAGCTTGCCTCCGTCATGCTAATGCAGGCGGGCAGACACACCAAGAATGAGTCTGATGAGGATTTATGGATTTTTAACAAGGGAACAATGTCATAACATGGTTAAAAGCTCAAGTTTGCATGATATGTGTCCTTTAAATTTACTTTTAATTGATTCATTTCGTTAAATCACTGAACTTGGTGTGTGAGTGATCGGCAGCAGTTGTACAGCCATTTGCTTTTTTGCCTACAAAATCATCAAATATCAGGGTACAACTTATCACCAATTTACAACCGCATTCTCAGGGCTTATCTTAATCAGAGTATGCAAATATGAGTAGGACGACCCGTTAGGGGCAGGTTCATACCTTAGAAGAGTTCAACAGACTTCTGGGTCTGCAGTCTGGAGGTGGAACAATCGCTTGCATAAATAAAACCATATCAAACGCGCTGAACAAACTACTTGGATGAGTGGCCAAACGTATTCACTGATAAAACTTTTGTCCAGTTGACAGAATTCAATTCTCTTTTGCCATTAAATATTTAGTTTATGTCCAGCCTAAAATGACTTCAAGATAAATAAGGTACGACTCCACAAACCCTCAGTTGGCTCACATAACCTGCTCCAGTCCTGTAACTTCCAATCTATTTTATATACCCATTTATTTTTATTTACTGCAATACAAACTTATAGGCGCAAACAGAGTCTGCGGAGTGGAGTGGAGTGTCTGCTTTCTCATTCTCTGTTTTTTAGATTCCACAATGACAAACGCGTATTGGAATCACCTCACCCATGCAGCGCTCGTAAACAAGACTCTGCCCAATTACTTTAATAGAAGCGAGCCACCAAGAGCCTGGCACCCCATAATGAACAGCACAATTAATATCTGAAGCAGTAACAAATATTATGAAGATCAAAGCCCACCAGAGGAGAGAGAACAGAAAGCGTGTTTCAAAAATGGGTTTGTGGCAATATTGTGATACTTACAACTGAGCAGAGCGTTCTCGCCCTGAGAGAATGTGTGCACCTGACAACCATTTTAAAGCAAGAGAAGCTGGATCTACTGTGCTGTACAGTCGATCAAATCTGAATAAAAACAGATAGACAGTTAAAGGGGCAGTACCATTATTATAACAGCATAATATTTGTTTTGCCCCAACAGATCAAAGCCATGAATAACACATCTTAAAAAGTCTTCGTATTACACATTAGCGACCCTTACATGGAATGAGAGCTTTAAAAAAGAACAGACTGGGTAGATTATGGCCTAAATCTGCAAAATCTGATTCACTTTCCACCCTTTAATATCATCAAATGTTTGTGAGAAATACACTTTTTTATAACGCCCTGATCATTTGACTTAAAAAGCTGTGATGATAATATAGTGGGAAACAATAATAATAACACTCTACACCAGGGCTGTCCAAACTTTTTCCATCGAGGGCCACATACTGAAATTTAGGCCAAGCGGAGGGCCACAATTAAATTGTGAAACGTTCAAAAAATTAATCTGATTTTTAAAGTGACACCACACCTAAATTCAGTCTCAATGCTTTAATATCAGGTCTGTATTGCACCAAAATGTTAGTTATTTAGGTCAGAACAGTAGAAAATCTGAAATTTGCTGTAAAAAATATGTCTTAGGACAATGTGGGCCAATTCACCAAGAAGCTTGAGGGCCAAGAAAAATTGGTCTGCGGGCCGCTTTTGGCCCCCGGGCCTTAGTTTGGACATGCCTGCTCTACACTAATATGACGCTGTTGTACATGACAGAGGCTCTCACTCGTGTCAAACAAACACCTGAAAATCATTGGTTTAACTTTAGTTTTGATTTTATTAAACAGTCAGTTATGCAAACCCGGTTTCCAAAGGCATTTGTTATTGTTTCTCTTCAAACGACTCACAATTCAATATTAAATCTGCTAATTCATAATCTTAATATAGATTTTGAATCATTATGAGATCTAAATCATCGCAGAATAAATACGAGGCTTGACTCACTACACTTTAATTGCAGAAATCCACTTCCGTCGATCTGGAGTTTTGTAAATCTTGTAAACGCTGTCTTTATTCTGCGCTGATCATTACATCTCGCCACAAAATTATCCACAATCTCAGAGTCTCCCATTAAGTTTATGAACTTGTGAGATTCTTGTAATAAGACAGTTTGTAAATAGCTTATTACAAGAATGTCACAAATGAATAATTACAAGAAAACAGAATTTCCCAAATATAATCCCATTAAGTCTAATGACAGCGACCACAGCGCCCTCAGTGTGGAGACTGTGATGCATGCTGGGACAGTGGGACACGTGTGCAGGGGCTCTCCTGGGACGGGCCGTCGTGTACAGCCTGTCCATGGAATTAAACTGATCTGTCTCTATGGAGACGAGCAGCTAGTGACAAACAGACTAAGTTACAGGTCAGATCTGTGGAGAGGCGAGTCACAGTCAGAATGTCTGTTTAAAACACATATTCAATGCCATACTGTGGAACATTCTCAGCATAGCTTCACACAGGCGCACATCCCCCTCCAGAAATGTTACAAGCTGTACCTGGTCAGGCTGGGACATTTTTGCTAAAAAATGAATTGTCGATTTTTTCCAATAAAATTCAACATTCGATTTGATTTCTGATTTTTTTTATTGTAAGAGGATCCAAAAATGGTTAAAAAAATATATTGTTTGAAATATTACTTTTTTCTAATCAAGATGTAATTCAGTAAATGATAAGCCTTTGTTGGTTAGAATGTTTTGTTGTAAAGGCCTAAACTAAGTATAAATGCTAAAAGCAGATCAATGTGACGATTATAGTTATTAATAAGTGATCATGTGATGCAGGGCCACTGTGGGGAATCTCCATTTTATGAATGGGATTAAACAAATCATAATCATATGTGTTGGGGCTTTATCTTACATACAGTTGGACTGGGGAGGGGTATAATATGTGATTGGCACTTTCACAACATGTTGTTGATGTTTCGATTTTCAAAGCCGTCAGTGCTGCTCTGTGCATTTCTCCTTTGCTTTTCTCTTCTCCGTGCGGCGCAAACACACGCCAAGGAAGAGCAGCACTTTAAAACTGTGGGCACCTTTTCTTGCTTTTTTCAGCAAGTTATCTATGAATCATGTCCCAGTCCGGGCTTTGTTAGTCTTCGTTAGTTTTGGCTTTAACAGCCTATGTCGGGTGTCCAAACTTTTTCCATCAAGGGTCACATATTGAAATATGGACCAAGCGGAGGGCCACAAAATAAACTGTGAAACGTTCAAAAAAGCTGCATTTATTTGATGTTTTACGTACCACCACAACTACATTCAGTGTCAGTGCCTTAAAGGTCCCATATTCTGCTATTTTGCCCTTTACACAGTCTATTCTAAGGGCTTTGTTGATATAATTTTGCTTTGTGCAATATCCATAACATAACAGTTTCCAAAAAACACCCATTTCCTGGACTGGCCCCCCTCCTTGCAAAAGCAAACGGCTCACTCTGAGATCTGACTCCCCCGAACAGAGAGCAGGCTGCTCCCCCGCCCAACTCGCGCGCCTCCCCCCGCCCAACCTGTGCCGAAGCCTAGAGCGGAGATAGTGCATGCGCCGTGTGCTCCGGTAAACAGCGATACACAAACACGGGAATAAACCTTTTATCCGTCCTGACGGTGCGTCGTGCCGAGTCCTACGCCCTGGATCTGACCTGGAGTTTGACGTGCTCCAGGGCCTCAACGACGGACGCTGCCGCTTGGTAAATAACAAGCTAACTCTTCGATCTGTCGTATCCATCGTAATTACTGTGTAGCATTAGCATTAGCTGTTTTTATTCTGCGGCCGCGCGCTTCCGGAGGCATGGCTTAAACACCGGCGTCATCCATGGGAAGCCGTCATCCATGGATGAGCCCCGTCGCCTGCCTGCTCAGCCGAGGGGGACAAAAAGACAGTTCTCTAGCGAAAGCATGCGGGAATCAATCAAAAAACCACTTTGGGCACACATACGAGGCCCAAATAGCACTGTAGGAAGGTTAAAACCTCTGAAAAGTCGATTTTGCATGTTATGGGACCTTTAATATCAGGTCTGCATCGCACCAACATGTTAGTTATTTAGGTTAGAATTGTAGAAAATGTGAAATTTACTGTAAAAAGTACATTCAACAATGTGGGCCAATTCACCAGGAAGATTAAGGGCCAAGAAAAACTGGTCATTTGGCCCCCGGGCCTTGGTTTGGACATGCCTGTATGTGAAGCACCGCCGCTGCACATGTAGAGCCTCATAACAGCAGGGACTGTCTGACATCGCACATGTGACGTTTACACTTCCCGTTGCGAGGCTGAGCTACGGAAGCCCAGAGAAACGCACGAGGGGGAGGTGGGAAGTAAAACTGATTTTCTTCCAGACGAATCAAAATGAACTCCAAAGTCGATTAATCGTTAACATCGATTTATCTCCCAGCCCTAGCACCTTGTAATGTAACGAACATTTGAAGTAGTTATAGGTTCTACTCATAAAGTCGACCAAACAACATTAGCTGACTTTTAGCTAGCGCGCTGAAATGCTAACTCTCTATGTTCTATAGCCAATGCTCTCCATATATATTTATCTGTTCTTATACAATAGGCGAGGCACTTATCACAAACGCATTCACCTCGTGTATCTTCCACTTGGGCCTGAAGCACATCTCCCATAATGCAATTGGCCGGGCCTTTCACTGCGTGTGCATGCTCTTCAATTGATAACTCCATTTGTATTTTTTATAAGGTTTACAATGCTAGCTCCACAGATGCCGTCGCTATAGTTTGCCTCTTCTTTAAGCGAGTTCATTTATGCCGCTTCGCCACTGCACAAGCAATTTCATCCCATTCAAGATCCCCGATGCTCCTCTAAGTAAGTCGGATTGGACAGGGAACATTTGCAGAACTGTCAATGAAGGAAGCTAAAGTGAGATACTGCAGGTGAATAGGAAAAAATACATACATTTAAAAATACCAAATTGAAAAAATCCATTACAAGTTTTTTCATCAAGTAGTTTTCATATAAACTTAAGGCAATTTGGATGTAAAAATGTCATATATCATATATCATATATATATTTACATCTGAATTATGGATAGAGCCGGGATAAAATAATGCACAGAGAAGATTTTGGATATCTAATTTATTTAATTAGAAAGTTTGCTTTTTTTGGGGTTTTTTTTTTTGCAAAAACTTCAAAAAATGTGGTTCACTTAAAAAATACAAAACTCAAGAACTCAAAAAAAAAAAAAACTCAAGAAACTCAGAAACTCAAGAAATGAAACAAGAGATTGGGTCACAAGAATAAAACAAGTTGACAATTTTGGCCTCACTTTTTTTTGCTTGTTTTTTGTTTTGTTTGTTGCTGCAGCTGCTTAAAAGTTTACAAGCCAGCACTTGATCTTTTTTTAAAGAAATTTCGCTAGATGTAAACACATAATAATTGGAATTTAATTTTTCAGATGTGGCAATTTTATCTCGCGAGATCTTGTGGCCTGAGATCTCCCATCCCTACAGCTCAAATCACGATGGACTCTTTGCCTCATAGAGTTTATTTTTGTCCAGTGTAAGTGCATTTTGTAAACATGTATGCAGCGATATCTTATCTTGGATGTTCACACGCGCTGCCTTACAAGGACCTCTGACCTCACACATCAGATACCCTGGCTTTTATCATAATAACACGTGTTTATTTTCTCGATTCTGCTTCTACAGTAAACTCAAAATGCAATTATTGTCACAGATTCTGGGACATTGTTCACTTCAAAGGCTGTTTTCTTAAAATGCATTTTTCTCCCCCAGAGACATAAAGATCAGCCTTAAAGCAGCTCCTACACCAAACTGCAAAATCTGACTTTACAAGATTTTCACGGCTCCAACACAGGGATTTGTTCAGATCTATTTAAAAATGAGGCAAAATTAGAATTGTGTCTACTTACAAACTGAATTAGCCATGTCAATATGTGTACTACTCACAGGGAAATAATGCTGGAGAAATGGATTCAACATGAAATGTCTAGACTTGAATAGCTTGACTTTTCAATAATGGAATGTATAATGTAATAATGTAATGTGATGTATTAGATCTGTATGTGAAATAATAAGATTGTTATATTTTCGAAAGAAAATTAGCAAAAATACTTCAAATTTTAATCATGACACTTGAAAAAGCGCATGATGTGATTCATTGTGATTGTAATTGTGATTAATCACAGCTCCAAAGTGTGATTAAGCCAATTAATTTTTTTAATGGTTTGACAGCACTAATACAAATACATTCAGACTAATGTGAAAATGGACAAATTCAACAGACCTTGGACCAGCTGGGAAGTTTAGTACCATGTAAAATGTTTGCATACTCTCTCTCTCTGTGTGTCTAGGGTCTGTGTTTGTTTTTTGTTTTTTTATGTCAGCAAAATGAAGCATTCAATTTAAATCTGGCTCTATCTATTTTTCAGATTTATGTCCCAAATATGTGCAAGTTTGTTCAATCACTGAAGAATTTAAGCTTAAGTCAAAAGAAATAATTGTTATATTCTTCTTGTTATGAAGCGCTCTGATTGGCTGTGCTTGGGTGGTCCACCCCAGTTGCACTTCAGTGTTTTAAAGTTGTGCAAAATGTGAATATTAACCATGTGGGTTTGTGAGAGTGAGGGGGGAGTTAGGATTTAAATACATATTTCTGGTTTTATGGTGTGAAAATCAGGTACTCCAGCTTTAACTTTCAACCTGCAGCAGTTTGATGCAGCAGTGACAGTGCTGCATTTCCTTAGAAATATACAATTTTAATAGTTAAAACATATAATTTAGTATGAGACAGTTACATAATTATCAGTTGCAACATTACAGACATATTAGGTCATTGAGAATATATGTATATTTTGTATTGAATGTGCTGTAGTACAGGGGATGTCACACCGCTGCACGTTAAAACATCAAAGATTATGCACAAAAAACAATGTAAAGCTTGTAAAGAGTGGACCTTATGCTTGTTGTAGAATTGAATTGTTTTTTTAAGTTATGTTTGTGTTGTGCTACAAACGCACTTCCCGCCGCAGGACAGAAAAAGGCATTACACCCCAAAATGTCAAGTGCCCAAATGTAGTAAACGCTCAGGCCTGTAGTATCACCTCACCAAACTCCCACTCGTGTTTTTCTGCCGTCGTCTTCTATTCTTAGACTGGTAAAAATTCAGAGTGACTGAACAGACCTACTACTCTCTGCATGTGCACTTCACCTGGAGCTGTGAGCGCAAACGGCCCACTCACTATCACCACTATCACTGCTCTGCTTATTTATTTCACTTTAGGCTTACTCCAGCACTCGTGGTGTGGAGGAGACCACTGCAGCGCTCAGTATCCAAAGAGTGCCACGCAACTGCCATTTTGAGCCACAGAGTTAATGTGTCCATGTCAAATGAAAGGTTAGGATGAGTTGTGCTCTGGAAACTACTACAGTAATTTATCTTTGCAAGTTTATTGTATGTTTTTCTCTTTTTTGTGTGATTTTTATGCTTGACAATCTATTAGCGGTTTTCCTGACAAGCAGTGTGACTGTGATTAGATTTGGTGTGTTGTGTTTTAACAGAAAATCTGATTGATATTTGATGTTTAGCAGTTCATATTTCCAAGAATAAGGTGCATTTCTGACATGTTTGTAGAAGTCTAAACTACAAGGTAGGCAGGATTTATACTTAATAAGACAGGACACTTTATTGTTAGCCGAGGAAACTGTTGCCGTTTGCAAATTACAACCATTCAAATGACTTGATTACAATATATCGTGCAGACTATAACTGCAAACAGCACATTTACATTGTTTAATGTTGATTATTGTGCAATGTTCCTCATCAAATAATGAATTAACTAAATCAAATCAAATAAATGGATAGGAGCACGTGCCAACTATCACCTCACCACCGCGGCACGAGCAGAAATCCACCTGAAGACGGCCACAATGGAAGTGCAAAGTGATGTATCTGGAAGCACGCAGGAGTGATAGAGGAATGGAACCCTAATGGCCTCTGGAATAGAAAGGAGCACAGGAGAAGCCTCGACAAGACATTACAGTGAGGAGCTGCGACCACGCAAGATAAAAGCTACTGATGAAGGTTTGATGGCATGGCCCGTGAGGAGGAGACAGCCGGTCCATTAGGGAACAAAACCATGAATCATGCATCGTGAGAGAGAAAGGGCCGCTTGAGAAAAGAGAATTCTCTAAAAGCAACAAAAGAGAGGGTCAGGAGCACGGTAAGATGGAGTTATTCCTGGCGCAGAGGGACAGAGTGAGTGGAGAAGAGCTGGAGGGCAGAGGGAGTGAGAGGACGAGAGGACAGGGTCTGCATGCAAACGGACGGGGAATCCAACCAACTTATTTTCTATTTCTTTTTAAAGGATTTTTTAGCCCGTAGGCTTTATTAGAGGTCAGTGTAAAATGGGGAGACCACACGGTGTGGGGCTCAGGTGAAAATATTTTATCTGAAGAGTATCATCCACGCAGAGCAGGCTCTGAAACCAGGTCCCAGTGCAAAGATTTCAAAACGCTGTTTACACGTCAAAATCCGCCGCTTTTTCAGAAGATGAAATCACCACCGCGTCTGTTCTGCATAATTTACTGACCTTTATATAATGTTTACTGCAGAATCCTCTGCAGCGCCACAAGCCACAGGTGACACGGAGAAATAAACAAATAAATCCACCACGGAGTTTGTCTCCATTAAGTTCATTTTGAATCTCAGATCTGAGATTCCAGTGAGATCTGACGCATAAGTCCTTTAGTCTCTTCTGTAGATTTACATTCTGCTGTATGTTCAGAATCTTTGCTTCTGTTTCTGTTTACATTTTGTAACCTTTCTGCGTATGCGCCGTTTACTCTCAGTTTTTCTTTTTTTTAAGTACTCTCTTCTCCTGGTTGTCACATTCTGTGGCCGGATCACATAAATGAACATTTATAGCCAATATAACTTGAAATCATGTTATAACTAATATAAATCTTATTTTAAAACAAACCTGTCTGAAGTCTGTTCAGTTCTGTTCAGACAGGACAGGAGCACAGCCTTTAACAGCACCTGCTTTTGGGACAATCGTGTTGTGAGAGCCTTTAGGTTCCTGTGTGCAGGGCAGACTCTGTTGCAGCTTTGTGTCGACACACACTTAACGTTTTGACACATTTAACAGAAAAAATGCAGTCAAACATTTTCAGTAAAATCTGGTTTACTCAAATACTAAATCATTAATTAATTAAGCCTGCTCTGTCCATTTTTTCAGATATATGAAAAGGTTACATGATGAAAAACAGATATTGCATTTGTTATTACATTTGACTGCAGGAAAAGTTTCAAATTGATACAGTGTCTCTATCACCTGCAGTGTCTTGCCTTCACAATAGAACCAACAACCGAGCACAGCAGGTCAAATTATAAGTGAACTTTTCTTCAATGAGCTGGACTGTGACTCAGATTTAGACTGAGATTTGCACTGGGAGGTAAAAGGACTTGACTCATCTTAGACCGACCGTAAATATCTTGAACTCGGACTCAAACAATGAGGACTTCCTCCTGACTCGGAATTGAAGAACTACATTTAAGTCGAATCCGCGGTTAAACTAATCCTGATCTGAAATCCTATGTGTTTACAGAGTTTGTGGCCACATTTTAAATTCGGCTCATTTACTCACAAAAGAGCTCCAAACAGCTTTAGCTACCCACTCTGTTAGCGACGCATGCTCCGGCGCTGTCACGTCTCCATAAAACATGCTAACGATATTCAGTCAAATGGAAATGAGCCGGAAAATCGTTGTTTGGGTGGTTAAATTTTACTGGTGGTCAGAGCTAAGGCTGTTAATCATTGCCCGGGTTCCAGTGGCGTAGTAATGACTGGAACAAGCATCAAATAAACAGAATAAACGGTCGGCCATTTTAGTTCAGCTGGAAGGAAAAACACAAAGGATAAGTGTGCTAATTGACAGATGGTGTGGCGCTTAGAGACTGTTTGCGATTGTAGTTAAATATTAAAGTTGATGAGGCACTTTAGAATTGGCCTGGTTCTCAGAGCTCGACGTAATTTAATTGAGCAATGTTTAAAGGACAAAGGTTTACGAAAACAGCACAAGGGGCTATAATTCGGAGTGTAATAATTTGCTCATGAGGCCAAAATGGACCTGAAAAGTGGGGAAAGATTCCTTTTAATTTTTCCCTCAGTCCAACCTTCTTGAGAAAGCCTGTTGTGTCCTTAGGCAAGACACTTAAACGGGCTGCACCCAATGTTTCTTGTAATAAAGTCAAATTTCTTTTACAGCAAAACAGTTTTCACATTTTAAGGTAAAAATGCCCCGTTTCCTGTGTGAATGTGCTGTGAGTAAATGGTAGTCTTTGACTGAGAAGTCCAGAATGTCGTCTGTAATTTTGTACAGATCCAGAACAGTCTGGTCACTGGTTTCATCTGTGCAAGTTCAGATGGCCGTGACTGACAGGTGGATTAGTCAATCAGGACAATATAATAAACAAAACAAAAATATGTACATCACAGGGACAGAAAACATATACACACCACGTATTTCTGCAGAATCAAAGAACAAAACTCTGTTAATCTGAGGTGAGAGAAGGCTGATTTTGTTCTAAAGCAGGGGTCTCAAACTCATTTTGAGAGGGGCCAAATTTATAAAATCAGAGCTGCTCAGGGGCTGCATCAGAGACAGACTTGAAATGCACTAAAATACATTTCTCTTACCCACAAAATCTTTATATAGTAGATTTTAGTTTCAGTGTCAGAAGGTTCACATTTACAAGGTATATTTGGTATATTTTCGAATTTAGAAATCCACAAACTTCAAACTATGTGTTTTAAGTAATAAGCTCATGTTGATATTAATTAATTCATGTATTATTAGGCCTAATAATTACTGATGCAAAGATCAAGCCTGGGATTTTCAGCTGCTCCTCTCTTTATTTGAAACAGTGTTTTTTGTGTCGGTGAATGATCAAACCTTCAGCTGCAGGAGTCATGAGTCCAGGTATCTGCAGCTTTAGGACGAGTGCTGTTTGTGTCTGTAAGCGAAGTATTACTGCAGCACTTTGTCACGTTATTGAGGAGAGACAGATAAAAGAGACACGGAACAAAGTGGGAGCGTCAGATGCCCTCCCCGTGTGTGATTCATCTGCACAGATACTTCTGTAAAGCTGGTGCTGGTGGTTTTAGTTTGATCAGACAGAGCATGTATTTGCTTCATAACACAATGCAGTGAAGCCCATCGTTACTTGGAGAGCAAATTAGCACCAAACAAACAAAGTTATGCTCCTCCCACTTTGACCTTCTCTCTGAGCTGCTCCTGAAGCTCCTGCGCTCACATCCCTCATATCCCTCATGTTCTCTGTCCATTTATTTGAGGAAAGTTGAAAAAAGTTGATAGTTGAAAGTCGAAAAGTCCGTGGAGAAGTGCAGTATCCATGCTGGGTTCAACTCTCTGCACTTTGCTCCAGGAGCAGCAGGGAGGGGCCGTGTAGGCGCTAATGCTGCAGTGCATTATGGTAGTTGTAGTTTTGACGGATTCTATGCGTTTTATCAGCAGGCCGTTGACAAATGAACTCCTTTTTTTTTACATGTGTCACAGAAATACACTGATTTCAACATTCTGTTTGAGTTTGAGGCTCAGAACGAGTTGATGATGTCAATGTTGTTTTAAAATATACATAGCGACTTCGGGGTTTGAATCTGCAACATTTAACAAACACCCAAGATTCACATTGAAGAGGGGAAAAAAATAAGCAAACAGGAAAAGGAGGCAAAGAACGACAGAAGATGTTTTGGTTGACGAAAGCATCACAGCTTGGTTAAAAGCTCAAATCACGTGTTCGCATTCCCTCGGGTCTAGCCCACGTTTAATGGGACAACCCTTTACCATCACTCAGCCGCAACATCCCCTGCTTAGCTAACCCTTATCTCTAAAACAGAGCTCCAATCTACGCCGAGAGCATTAGCCAAACCACACACACACACGTACAGATCGACCCAACGTCTTACTGCCTCCCGTCTTTCACCATTACAGTCTTTTCCTTATCGGACGAGTGGTGCCAGCGTGGACGATGTTTCTACGTCGGTAACAGATAAACACGCTGGGCTGGTCGGGCATTATCTTTCCGCAGAAGGGGTTTAAAAAATGTGGCATGTATGTTGTGATGGAAAGGAATGTAGTAGCAGTGAAGAGATAGAGACACGGCGGCTTATGGAGGAAACCCACAGAGACCAACACCTAGAGGAGGGTTTTTAATAGATAAACTCTGGTGCTATGATCGCGGCAGGTAGAGATGTCAGTGATGATGCTCTGAAGAAGTCCAGGAGCATTGGCAACTGGGAAAAGAGTGACATATGAATTGCAAATTAGGGTGAGCAAAAAATGATATCCTGATATAGAAGAAGATATTCTGTCAATCATCCAACAGAAAATGTGCTGAAACAACTGTAGAAGTGCAGCATAGAAAGGGTTTCAGGGGTTGTCATCCGGATGCTGTTTGAAGATCGAGACGTTTCGACTTTTATCCAAAAGTCATCGTCAATCAGAGAGCTGGTATGGGAACTCAGGCTTATATGCTCCTCTAAGCAGTGGGAGTCCTGCCCACAGGGAGGAGTCACTGAATACCTGTCTTTGTTAGAAAATTTTTGTTTGTCACCTGAAACTCGATAATTGGTCTGCCTTTGTTAGTTTAATAGTTGGCCATGCCCAGTTTCACCTGTGGCTAAGGTGTATTATTGTCTAGAAGTGCAGAAATATCAGTGTACCTTGTTTGAGATCACAACTTAAATTCATTTGAGCAGCATTTTGAGTTTTTTATTACCAGGGCATTGCAAAAGGATAGATATTGCAATATCGGCTAATGCAATAATCAATCGCAACAATACATCTTATTTTATTATATTTTAACACCAATGCACTCTATCTGACAGATATTTAGAGTTTTGTTTTTTTTGTTTTTACCCTATGAATGTATTTTAAAAAGCAGATTCTATTCATAATTTACAAAATGAACCTCGATTTAATCTTGGTTTTGTCTCTGTTCAGTTTTTTTTTATTTTTGACAGATTCTGACCAGTAAATTAAGGCATGCACTTTTATATGTGTGTGTTCAAAGTAAATTCAAATATCACAATAATATTGGTGTTAGAGTAGCCTACTTAGTAACATTTTCTTGTAGCACTAAGATTAATTTAAAGGATATACCCAATACAACCCCTACTTATGTCTATTCAAACTGTGATTCAAATTCAGTTCCATCATTCAACACTAAAGTCCAGGATTGTCTCTAAAACACCCAAACAGAGCGGAAAGTGTATTTAAAAGAAGCATGCAGGCTACAATCAGCTGACAGTGACACAACTCGGAAATTCAACCTGCGCTTTAAGAGGCTCATCTCACAGGCTCGGACTTGTGGATTCTCTGTACATTTCCAGCTGGTCCAAACACCCCGCCTCCCAAACGGCGCAGAACCGTCTGGGGACCTCCAGAGTCTAAAGTTCCATCTGCACCTGGGAACGGAAATAGAGCGTGTAGCGCAATCTTTTAGCTCCACCTGCTCGGCGCTTCCTGGAGCTGGCGGTGGGGCCCTCGCAGCAGCCAGGGTGAAGTGGACGTGCCCAGTGAAAGCTATTGTTGTTCTTACAGCGGCTGAGAGCGTCGGAGAGGTGCTACACGGATACGAGGGCTGGACGGGTAAGAGCTTATATTCAAGACGTGGATGATTCAACTCCACTGAATATTTCATTTTAAAAGCAGACCTGGACTATAGTGGAGGACAGTGCCTGCCAATGGAGAGGTTAGTGGTTGGAGTACGATGTGTGCATGAAGAAATCAGGAGTAGGTGATAGTGAAAAGAAATTAATATTCCAGTATGTTCACACAGAATGAGAATGTGTTAAAGTGCGTATGACAGGTTTTTACGATTTTATAATTTTGACTTTCTTCAGTGCATTAATACTTTGTGTAAATACAAATTATAGTTTTACACCAATCAAGTCGCTATTTGTGGAGAAAAGTTGAAAAATCTGTTGACGATTACTAAATAAATTGATGACATCACGCTGGGGAGACAAAGGTTATACATAATTTACACAAAATAAACTACTTTTTTGACCCTTTAACACTTTGATTCAACAAAATAAAGGTGTTCCCATGTGTTTCTCTTTGTCAAATGAACAAAATCTGTGACATTAGCTGAGTTTTGGCCACTGTACAGCGTGGTTGCTATGGTAATTTCCTAGCGTGATGTCATACTTTACAACCGGGAGTAAAATTTTAAACTTAAAAAACAGCTGAACTGGGGTTAAACTTTTTAAGATTTTAGTAGAAATTTGAATATATTTATCTTAGTTAAATGTGTATTTCAACCTGTCATAGGCCCTTTAAAATGTGTCTGTACACGTCTTGGTTGAGGTTAATCTCTAATGCCAGTGTTTTGTTCTCTTTGATGAGCATTTCTGAATGAAAGCGAGTACTTTATATCTAGTATTTTGATCATTGCACTTCATTAAAACTCCTCATACACACGGGTAGTAAGCATCCTATGAAGCAAGAATGCACCGATGGAATCCTGGCGCTGCTACTCCCGGGTGACTGTGGAACTGTTCCGCTTTAATTCTATCCTGTTTTTCCAGAGACATGCTAAAATAATCGATATGTAAAGATCACGTGGCGGAAAATGAGTCACGGGTGGATAATCGCAGACAGCGTGTGAAAGTCTAACTGACGAGGTAACTGCTTCACTGGAGGATACATCTGTGTTCACTGAGGCAGGTGTTTGTGCCTCAGTGTTAATGCAAACCGATTGTTTTTATACACTAAATGAGTCAGACTGTGGCGCTCTTTTCAATTTAATATTTCAGTTTCATTTTGGTTAGCATTAGCATTGAGACCCAAACTTGCCAACCTGTCGTAAGACTTTAACACGCTGTCTGTGATTATCCATCCGTTCCTCGTTGTCTGCTGTGTTACCTTTAAATCAGACATGTCCAAACTAAGGCCCGGGGGCCAAATGCGGCCCTCAGACCAATTTTTCTTGGCCCTTAGTCTTCCTGGTGAATTGGCCCACATTGACCGAGAAGTACTTTTTACAGAAAATTTCACATTTTCTACAATTCAAACCTAAATAACTAACAGTTTGGTGCGAGACAGACCTGATATTAAGGCACTGAGACTGAATGTAGATGTGGCGGCGCTTAAAACATCAGATAAACGCAGCTTTTTTAACATTTCACGATTGATTTGTGGCCCTCCGATTGGTCTGTATTTCAATATGCGGCCCTGGATGGAAAAAGTTTGGACACCCCTGCACGGCTTTGGAGAAAACCTCATGAGGAAATCTAAGTCAACCGGAAGTAGTGGCACAGGACTGCACTTGCTGTTGCTGTGCTTGGAATGTTCCAAAGTATGGCATTAAAATGATCTATTTCCAGTGACAAGCATGTGGTACCATTCGGCCAAGTTACAGGTCAGATCTTGTTGAGTTTGTTGTTCCCAAGTATTGTTTGTTGTAGCTCGGTAACTTGTAGCTCGTAGCTTGTAGCTCGTAGCTCGGGAGCCACCAGTCACTCTCCGTTCCGACATTATTATTCGACATATTACAGTAAATGATTCAAATTCTATTAACCACATGCCTGTTCCTAATCTCTGTACTTTCAATGTATGACTTTGTGCAATAATAACCACTGTACAAGGAAACACTAATATGTCATGAGTGATATTTGTGCAAATTAAAGTGTCCTGAGCAAACTCGTGAACCAGAAAAGAAAGTTCCAGGCACTACTGCAGGCACTATGACACAGATATTAGTTCGATTTGTATTTAATGATCGGCGTTTGATAATGTTCTGGTGACTGGTGTGCCGACATATAGTCAAAAAAACAAAAAAAAATCCAAAAATGTCACACTAATAAATGAGTATTGGTTATTGTTTTATAGGCATCTAACTTTACCTCATCTGATTCTTGCTGTTGCTGTTCTCGGCTAAATTTCTTGGAACCACAAACCGGAGTAGCTCTCTGTCATTTTTGTTTCGTGAAAGTAGCTCTCCGGAGGGAAAAGGTTAATACACCTTTAAGTCAGGCTTTCTCCAGACTTCCCTGGATAATTCTGGGCCCAGTGCAGCAGAAGAAAGTTGAGTAGAATTTAGAGGCGCAGCAGACATGTGACATGTTTGACACACTCTACGCTGAATTTCTCCTCGGAGTCAGGTAAGGCTACGTTACAGAATACATATGTGTCACGCCGAGTGCATCCAAGCAGGACAGCGGCGGGGCATGCGACATAATTTGATCACATATAGTAGCTCGCCATGCCTGAGTGCGCGGCCTGCACGGAGCGTTGGGAGTGCGCCTCGTGTCCGCGTGCACATTTACCGTGAAATGATGACAAATTCTGTTGCATAATGTAAGAACGTGTGTACGCTCAATGGAGAGTGCATTCGAATTAGACGCAGGCTTTTTAAGAACTAGCAAAGCCACAGAAAGTAATTGCTGCGTACATTTGTAGTCTGGTTGGATGCGTAGATGTTTGCAAATATTTCAGACCCTTGAAATCTTGCCGTTCTTGCTGTAATTTGCCTAATGCTTTGTTGAGATCGTTTTGCTTTCTATTTATTGGAACAAAGTGGGAGATGTTTGTGAACGGTTGTTTTGAAGTTAGACGCTGTGCTGTTCATTTACTGCTTGTCAGAGATTAGGTGTGAGGTGAACGGGTTGGTGTTGGTAAGTGTTTGCCCTTCCACCAGATGGTCGCCAGTTCTGATCTTGTCCACACAAAAACAAAAGCAATGTAGTGTATTCAATCCAATGCAGTGAGGAAGACTGCAGTTTAAAGGTCCCATATTCTGCTCTTTTCCCCTTCACACAGTCTATTCTAAGGGCTTTGTTGATCAATGTTTGCGTTGTGCAATATCCATAACATAACAGTTTCCAAAAAACACCCATTTCTTGGACTGGCCCCCCTCCTTGCAAAAGCAAACGGCTCACTCTGAGATCTGACCCCCCCGAACAGAGAGCAGGCTGCCTCCCCCGCCCAACCCGTGCCGAAGCCTAGAGCGGAGATGGTGCGCATGCGCCGTGTGCTCCGGTAAACAGCGATACACAAACACTGAATAAACCTTTTCTCGTCCTGACGGTGCGTCGTGCTGAGTCCTACGTCCTGGATCTGACCTGGAGTTTGACGTGCTCCAGTACCTCGACAACGGACGTTGCCGTTTGGTAAATAACAAGCTAACTCTTCTATCTGTTGTATCCATCGTGTAATTACTGTGTAGCATTAGCATTAGCTGTTTTTATTCATGCGGCTGCGCGCTTCCTGGAGGCGTGGCTTGAGCGCCGCGTCATCTTAGTGAAGCCGCGTCATCCTTGTGAGGAGCCCCCGTCTGCTGCTCAGCCGAGGGGGACGGAAAAGACAGTTCTCTAGCGAAAGCATGAGGGAATCAATCAAAAAACCACTTTGGGCACAACATACGAGGCCCAAATAGCACTGTAGGAAGGTTAAAACCTCTGAAAAGTCGATTTTGCATGTTATGGGACCTTTAACAAACACTAAACACTGCTCAAAACTGCATCTACACAGAAGGCACTCGAGTTCTGGATCGCAGTCGGTCGTGCGTCTCAATCTCAAAGCCTCAAACCACTGGACTGTTTCCGACGGCGTCCTTTCATCTTGGACAAGTGAGAAAACAGAACAAGAATAAGATTATCGGTGCTTAACAGTGGTGAGGAGGACTACAACAGGACTCGTGACAAGTCGAGCAGGTAAACAAAAGCAGAGTCGTTTCAGGTGAAAGGAAAGGCAGTGTAAACAAACCGGTAACAGAGGCAGGCTATTAGTCAGCCTTGGACAGTTTAATGCTGAGTTTCTCTCACCAGTCCGGGAGACCGAAAATGAACTTCAGATGGAAGTCGAAATGTCTTGATTTAAAAAAGCAGTGTCAAGACCGTGTTGCAAACCACTCTGTGATTCAGGTCTATCCTTCCAGGCTCTAAAGGACAAACAGACCTGACATAGATGATCAGCCCAGTCTGAAGGAGGTGAAGGTGTTTGACACAAAGCAATGAAGAAATGGCCCTGACATTGATGCCTCGCCTTAAAACGTCCATGTTAATTAGTACAGTATCAATATTTGCTTAACATTATTGATACTTCAATACCAATACTCCCATCCCAACAAGTAGGATGATGATGATGATTTTTATTTTTAGAGTACTTTTCCACCTAACAGGCTTTCAAAGCGCTCTGTTTCTATTTTGTTGAGGTGTATTTTTAACTGTTAATCTATCAACATTTTGTTCTCTGTAAAGGCAGGTTTGAAATGTTATTTACTTTATTAATTATTTATTTATTATTAATATTTACTACTTTATTAACTTTCACTTTCACTCATTGTCAAAGCCACCCACGCTTTGAAAGTGAAAGAAGAAGAAGAATTGTACACCAAGATTCTGGTAACACTTTATAATATCTAGACTTCATAAAGTCTCAATAAAACATGAACAAAGACTAAATTAGTTAATTATTAAGAATGATTCAGACTTAGTTACTACTTAATTAATGCTCAATCCTTAACTTAATTTATAAACAGTTTGTACATTATGAATAAAGTTGTTGTTCATGCTTGAGACTAATTAAGGAGTAGTTATTATAAGCTGTTCCACACCACTCAACAACTGTGCTGTCATATACATTTACAACCAAACAGTGAATGAGCCAGAGTTGTGCACTGTCAATGCAGCGTGCACTGAAACTCTGCATCTAGCCCTCGTAATTGTTGCTTACATTATAGCTAGCTCTTCAGCGTGGGTGTTTGCAAATCCTTCAAGCCTTAAAAATCGCACCATTCTCTCCATAATTTCTCACTAGGAGGATTTGCAGCTATAGCGTGTACACCATTTTTCCTTGTACATAAGGCTCAAACAGGCTAGTCGCTCCAAAACAAAGACAGAGAAAGGGGCTGAGTGATGATCCTTCTGTGCATGGGTAGCGGCGGGTAAAGGGCCCCCAGCTCCGCGACAGAACCGCGCGTGTCTCCTGATTTAGTGCAGTGTTTTTTTCAAGGTGCGCCCAAAGACATGAGGACAGACGTGTAAACAAAGCTAGCGGAAATGGCTGTTAGCTAACGTTAAAGAACAGAGAGGAGGAGATGGCAGGGAAGAAAATACGATGGAGGTGGAGCGGGCGACACAAGTAATCAAGGAAAGTACTGTTAGTTCAAAATGCTATTCCTCAAGTAGAAGTACAAAGTAGTGGCCCAAGAAATTTTGCAAGAGAAAAAAGTATTGGGGAACAACTGCTCAACTGTCTGTACACAGCGGGATTTAAATTGTGTAATTCATATGAAATTATGCACAAAATCAGGTATTTGCATAGAATAGATGCAAATATGAGACACATTTATTACTCAGGAAAAAAAGTATTATGTCTGAAAACTATTCTGAGAAGTACAGTTTCATTAAAATACTCAAGTAAATGTACTCGATACAGTAGTATGCTTTGGGAAGGATTTCACCCAGCTTCTATCTGGTAGGTTGGTGAATCCTCAAATTGCTGGTATACCACGGACAAATACATTCTAGATGTGGTATAGAAATGGTCTAAACAAAAACTGTAAAAATAGTTGATAAAATAAGAACTTATCCAATGTTCCTTCACATTTGCAGGGGCTGTACCTGATTTTTGCTGAACTACTTTTGCACTTTTGAACTACATTTGCAGCGATCCATGTATCACTCACTAATGCAGTGGTTCTCAAACTTTTTCTGTCGCGACCCCCAAAATAACAATAATTCACATTCGCGACCAACAAACACAAAAAATAGGCGACACGCCAAGTGATAAATTAGCCTTATATCTAATGTTTGATTTTATTTTGAGAATATAGATCTAGAAAAATGACTTTGATTGGCGAACAAATAGGACTCTACATTTACCACTGCATTTGAAGGGGGTCAAGCCTTGTTTAAGACTATTGTATCAATTTTTCTCCATCATCTGGGGACCCCTGGAAATCATTGCACGACCACCATTGGGGTCCCGACCCCTAGTTTGAGAACCACTGAACTAATGCATTCTGAGCATCCTAAGTATTCAGTGCGATACATTTATAAACGCTTTTCACACTGAGACCTGAGCGAGTTTGCCGTCACAGTAAAGCTAACAAACATTAGCATGCAAACAGCATACTTCCTGCTTTGCGGAGAATGAAACGCGATGCAGACAGCACACAGTGGTCTCATTCTCATTCTAAAAGCTGCAAAACAGATTTTAGTTTATTACATGAACAAAATTGGGCACAACCAGTTAATAACTGAAATAACTGAAACGGGTCTGTGTGTCTGTAAACGTCAATCATGCATGAATTACTCAAAATAGTGCAAGTTAGCGAGTGTGCGTGCCAATTTCTCTCGTACATAAAGCTCGAACAGGCTACAGAGACAGAGAAAGAGGCTGAGTGATGATCCTTCTGTGCATGGATAGCAGCGGGTAAAGGGCCCCCAGCTCCGCGGCACAACTGCGTGTCTCCTGATTTAGTGCAGCGTTTTTCAAGGTGCGCCCAAAGACATGAGGACAGACGTGTAAACAAAGCTAGCGGAAAAGGCTGTTAGCTAACGTTAAAGAACAGTGTGTGACAGGAGGGTGAGAGGAGGGAAGAACACTAACACTTATTTATGAGTGGAAAAGGTGTTTAAAAGCTCTTAAAAGTCGATTTAGCGCAATGTTTTCTTCTTTTTTTCTATCACTTTTTGAGAATAAGACCTTTTTTTTTAAAGAGGTTTTAAAGACAAGTTGCATGCTTGAGGTATTCATCCAGGAGGAGTAAAGTCTTCCGTATCTGACCTTGAAGATGCAGCCTTTTGGGAACATTCCTCCTAATCCATAAAACTCCTGTGTTTAACTTGTACTTGTGCAGCCCTATCCATCGTGAGTGACCTTGAATCTGCTCTGACGCTAGAGAGAGGGTGTAATACCATTAAAACTGCAGCAGAGCCGAGGACTCGTGAGGCGGGGAGGGCATGCGGGCAGCCAGGATTATTCACCTAAAACATATTTACTCTTCTGCCGCTCTGACAGCTAAAGAGAGATACGCCTCGGGGAACGGTGAGGCCGCATGTGCAGGAGCCGGAGTGTGCACGTGGAAGGATTTCAGGAAAGGTCCAGTTTTTGTCGTGCTGTTGTTAAGGACGGGACAGTTTTTCTCGTGATAAAAAGGGGAGGTACAGTTTGTGCAATCGTGATAATCGCCATTATATCACCAGATCATGCCAAAAAAGACCTACATTGTTGTTGTTTTTAATTAGACATTATTATATTTTTTACATATATTTATTCATAATATTGAAATTGAAATGTTTAAACTCTAGGCTTTCAGGTTCTCGAAATGTTTTCATTGGTTGCGTTCAAGTGACATCACAACCAATGATATTTAATACAGATGGTGGAAAGCTAAAATAAATATTGCTAAAATAAATATTGTTAAAATGCAGATTTTTGTTGTAAAATAATTAATTGTCAGGTCTAGTCACAGAAAAATCCTCAGTTTCAACATGTGTGACTTTATATTTGAGATATTTCATGGTAAATGTTATCAATAGTGACTCTTGCTCCAGCTAAGGTTATGACATCATTGCACTCTAGAACATGAAGGAAACCTATTATGACTCGGTGGGAGGGCACCTGTGGTGATTTTTTAATTGCAGTTTTACATTGGTGAAGTTGCAGGTTGTAGAGAAATTTAGAAAAAAACAAAAAAAGTTAAGTTAAAAGTTAACTGTAGTAGTACTGAGTTCTAAAACGGAATCCCTCTGTGATGTCATCAAAAAGAGACATGGTATTAAAAATACAGAGATTGTTTACAGACAACTGAAACAATTTTATGACAGTTTAAAGGGTCATTCAACAAATTAAAGGTGTTATTATTTGTCAAATCATAACTATTGTGTCATTTATTTGGATTTTGTCCCTTTTTCTCAAAATGGTTGCTAGGTAACAGCTGTGGAATTACCTCTAACAATGTCATATTTACTGTTCCACCAGGAAGTGCAATTATAAACATTAAGAAAACTGTCAAAATGGTGATAAATAGACAAAATCTTATCCATGTTAATATCCATAAAATGCTTTGACTGTCAGCAATTGTAATCATTATTGTGATATTATCTTTTATTGCAATTATTTGGCCATGATAATTGTGACACAAAACCTCAGTGTCGTCCCATGCCTGCTGTTGTGTAGCCGGTAGCTGATATTTGCCAACTCTGTTATATCATTGCGGTTCTATATCCATTTGAGTTCACTGGTGGGACGTCCTGCTCATAGAAACAACCAGTACACGAGGTGTTCAATTCTAACGCTGTCAATCACAGCAGCTCAGCTTGTCCAGGAAGATTTGAGGGAGCATTCTGTATTTTACCTTAGCTGTTAGCATTAACATTAGCCCATAAAAAAAGTAAGTTCTATATAATTCTGAGGTTTTGGCCAGGTACCAACCCATCCAGCACATTTAGGTCAAAGCCTAAAGTCATTGCTGAATGTGCAAACTTTGGTGCAGAGTTGTCCTTCTGTGAGAATCAAGTGACACTAAACATCCTCTTGTTGCTGTGAGGAGAGCAGATAAATGACATAAATATCATGTAGGAATGTCACGATTATTTGGTTAACCGATAATTGTTATTATTTAGGTCACAATATAATCATAAAAAAAAAAGCCTATGGGCAAAGTAAAACTCCATAAAGACGAGCAGGCGGCAGACCATTGAAGTTATACAGTGGACCTTTGAAAAGATGTCTCCTTTTCCAGAGCTCAAAACACTTGGTCCTACTTTATGATGTCATTAGGTGGTAATCCATAAATCATTCATCAACATTGTTAAAGTCCATACAGCTTGATCATTTCAGTGCTCAGATTCCATCACTATACAGTCAAACGACTAAGAAGCTAGCTGCTGTTTGTTAACGCCTTGTTTAAACTGGCTCTACAGTACAACATAGACTCCTTGCGCCCTCTGCTGACAACTACTGTCACCTTCTCTTATATAAAATATATATTCATATAACAATCCAGAGTTCTTTTTTTTACATTATATGAAGTTTTACAGCAGGAAAGACTAATGTTAAGGTGTACTGAGGAATGTTCCAGACTGTGGCATTAATGGAGACAAGCAGGTGGCTCCAGCAGGTCAAGGTAAAGGTCAGATCTGTGGAGAGGTGATCCAGTCAGAGTAGGAATGCAGGTTTTTCAATAACTATAACAACATTTGTAATTGAATAAATGTTTAAAAAAAGATATGTTTAATGCTATAATGTAGACAATTCCAGGCGAAGCAATAACATCTTGTTAGATACAAGTCTGATTTATGTACAGTTTATAGACCAACTTAATACATTCCTTTACAAGGTCACTACACAAAGAAAACAAGTGAATGTAGCGACAACAATTGAGCTTTATGTTACCTTTTGGCAACGTGACTGCTTCCATCGGTTTGGCCTTGGCAAGTGCACAAGTCTCTTTCTGTGGCGTTTTTCAGTTGTAACAATGAAGATGTTTGTGCAGATGAAATCAAATGTGCTAAATCAACATGAAATTACAGTTTACTAAAGTAAGGACACGGCAATGTCCAATTGACCGCAAAAGTGACGAGCGTTGACAAAGGTTCAATGCCATGTTTTGCTCACTCACTTTCAAATGCAAGATTGAAAATATTATTTGTCATGATTTTAGTTAAAACGGTGTTCCCGTGTCATTAGTTTACTCAAAGTTGTATTCAGATTGATTCCTGCATGAGTTAATCCTGTATTGTCCTGCAACTGAGGCTCCAGTGCTTGGAACAGTCCTGTTTTCACCTTCCCCCTATCCCCACCCAATGCTTTACATGAAATTATTAAATACTAAGTGGTTCATTAGAGATTTCTTAGGCTTTATTCATAATGTATTATATTATTGTATTGTAATGTTTCCTTTAACCATAATACTAAAGCATTATTAGCAATGAATGCTATTATAAACTAGTATCTCAATAAGCTTTCATAATAACTAATGTCTGAATAATCATTGGCATAACACACTACCACTTAGTGACTAAAATGTAAAAAATTTAATTCAAACATTTGTTACCTCTTTTTTCCCTGAACATGAAGAAAGGCAGCATGTATGTTACTTCTATCTCCTCAGGTCCAAAGGTCCTACGCAATCATGAAAAGAGGAAGTAATAACATGGAAATAATCAACAGCCTTTTTAAAGAAAGTTCTTTAAATGTGCTGCCGAAATGGAAAAACACAGGAGCACAAAGGAGAGGGTTAGAGGAGATAATGGTCCATGAGAGGACGGTAACTGCACTGATGTGAGCAGAGCAGGTTCAGGTGAGGAAGAGGACAAGCGACTGAATGATGATGGTCTCAGAGTCTGTTGGCGCAGATTGGAAGTCATGGCTTTGTTACTCAGTCCCCGGCGGGTAATATTACTGTTACTATTGATTTCTGCTTTGGTGAGTGAGTCTTTGTCGCTGAGTGAGAAGAGAGAAGAGTGAAAGAACCAACCGAAAGCTCCGGGAGGTACTGGTACTGAAAAAATAATGTTCTTTCGATGCAAACTTTCGGTTCCTTGGCTTTACACAGCAACAGACAAGCCCTGCACAAGCAGGACACTTGATCGTGGTTCTCCATTGGTGCAAACAAAGCACAGTGTTTCATTTTACCACTAACAGAAGAGAAAACAGCGGGTCCACAGTTGCTCCAGTAGTCGTGCTTTATAATAAATCCACATCCAGTCACAGTCTGCACTGTCCGTGTGAAGCCAAACGTTCACCATAATCATCCTGCTCCTTCCAGGCCAAAGTGCACACCCAAAGTAAACGTGGTGAGGTTAAAATCCACTGTCTAGTGCGTCTGTGTGAAGACGCAGCCAAACAGTCAACAGAGTCTCTGTGAAGTTCACCAGTCTTCACCATAGTTCCCCTCCTTTGCCAGGTAAACGCAAAGTAAAAGCATAAAAGTGTCAAATGTAACACAAAGTGCTGTACACAGGGAAAGTCAAACTAAACGGCGTACATACTGTAAGTCCACGTGAGCGGCATGAATCAGCTGCGGCTCTGGTTCATTGTTTGCACGTTGGTTTTGAGTTATAACTGAACCGATGTCATACAAATATGTTTTAAAATAAGATTTATAATTATAATGTGATTGAAAGATGGAAAAAAACAATATTTGCATAATTTACATTTTAAAATAATGCAGGCACCAAAAAAAGAACTGTTCAGAAAACGATACTGAAAAGCAGGTGTTGTTAAAGTACTGTACTGTATCGAAAAAATCTAAGGGTACCCAGCGCTGCATGCCCCCACGGGAATACAGATGACATCCATATTATAGCATTTACATAAATGACATTACATAAATAAATGACATACATAAATCATTATAATTCATATAGTGTACAGGTTAATAAGGCAAAAACATGTTCCAAACCTAATGTTTTTCTTTAGTCTTTTCCCCTATAAAATGCCACGTACATCATTAAGATTCTCATTATGAATATAATACTAATTATAATGTGTTATATTATTGTATTTTTTCTCCCTTTGTCACCCTTTCTGTGCTTTCCATTCCTCTGCGGGCTCCACTTTCCCGAGTGGTCTGCTTGATAACGGCCCCTGAGAGCCTCCTAATTGGACATACTTGTAAGCAGGTACCTCAAAGCCCATCACTTTAGCACCAGGTCAGGAGGAGACGAGAGGTAGAGAGCACGAAGCATTTACCGAGCGACCTGCAGGAGGAGGAGGAGGAGGAGGAGGAGGAGGAGGAGGAGGGCGCTGGAGAGCCGTGTGCGCTTAATGACTTGGGGAATTGTACAAGAACTGTTGACCTCCAAGTCTCAACTCCCGGCTCTCCATTTGGCTCAATTTGCTCGCTCCCCCGACACCAGGTGAAAGCGCCACACGTATTCACCTTATTCCAGAAGTTGCCGTGGGCGCCGCCATCTTGTTTTTGTTGTATTCGTTTCCATGGGGCAGACGAGCTCAACAGAAAATAAGTTGTACATGGACTACAAAGACGTTTCAGGCCTCAGGAAATCAGTGCGTTGTTGACTTGTTGTTGCACGGGTTCATTTTACATTTTACACAAATCAGTCTACTTTATATAATGTTTAAGCTGTGAGACTTTTCTCGTCAAACCGGAAGTGCATTTACTACAGGAGTGTAATCTGTGGTAAAAAGAAGTGGGCGTGAATAAGGTGGATATGGTGTATTCTCCACAGACTGAAACACACAATATCAATCAAAACATATTAACTGTATAAAATTGATGAGAAAATGCTTGTCTCCCTGGAGATGTTAATTGCCTGGAATGTTCCACAGTATGACATTAAACTGATCTTGCATGTATTCAATTACAGGTGGTTTTATTGCCCAAAACGAAAGAGCGACAACAACTAAAAGAGACAGTAACCGCAGCATCAGGGAGATTAAGTTTAATGCCATACAGTGGAACATTCCAGGCAAAGGGTCAGTCACAGAAGTGCACTTTTGCAGTAAAAAAGCAGAACATTCTGTATGAAAAACAAGCGTTGGATCTTTGTAAAGAGTATAAATTAGAAGTTGTAATGACCTTCTTGAGATGTTTGGGCTGCTACACTGAGACGTCTTCAGAAGTGTCACAGTCCTGGTTGGACGAGGACGCTCGCAGCCCAAACATGCCGACAAGATAATTATATCTTTTTTTTTTTTTTTTTTTTTTTGTCCTAAAAAACATTGTTTGTGAATATAAAAAGAAGACAAAACATTTGGATTATTCCTCCAGAAAATACATCACAAACTATGAAAAGCCAGGGCTGTTCTGCGTGCACATCCTGGTACTTGTGTCACTCCTGGAAGGGTCTAAACCAGGGCTGTTCAATTTTATTTTACTGAGAGCCTGATTTTTGGGATTGTTTTGTCCTCGGGGCCAGAAATATGCCCAATGCACACTTTTGAAATATGATAATAATAATAATAATATGAAAAGCTTTAAAAACATCTGCAGAACTGAACCAAGACCAACCATGACTAAACCAGGTTTAACTAGGTCTAAACCAGGACTAAACCAGGTCCAGATCAGGACTAAACCAGGACTAAACCAGGACTAAACCAGGTCTAAACCAGGTCTAAACCACTAACAAGAGATCAAATATTTTGTATTTTTGGAAGATGGCTGAGGGCCGGATCATATTGAAGTTTTATTTCATTGGATATTTTGTGTTGCTTGTGATTTTAAAGGTTTTGTCATGTTCCATGTTCTGTTTTATGTGTTTGACTTTAAAAAATGGAAAACAATCCAATTGATTTGAAATGAAAAAAGAACGTTTTAAATAAGTGACCAACAGGAAAGATTTCAAATTGATATCTCTAGATTTAAGATTTTTTTCTTATTCTGCTGCTGTGTCTGCCTTTAAATAAAAACTAAAAGGTTGAAAGCTCCACTCGGCGTTGGGAGCGTGACTCGGCGCGGGGGTAGATTTGTGAGGGCCAGTGAGAGGAGATGGGAGGGAGAAGCTCTGTGAAGGGGCTCCAGAGGTCTCGTTTATGTGTGTGCTGATCAATGGGCTAATTAAGTGAAGAGAGAGCAAATGGAGAGGGGCAGGACGGAGGGTCGCAGCCGCCGGGAAACATTGGAATGGAATGGAATGGAAAACATTTGGACCCCTCAGTGCTGATTGGTTGGTTATCATAACGTAATTTATATATATCACACCAAATACAGTCAAAATTAATGGTCAATATGCCTTTCTTCTATTTGTTTCCAAGTATTTTAATGCAATGGTGACCAAAAAGTTCACTCGCATGGACTGGCAGCTGTATATAGTTGAGCTCATTGTTCCTTCCACATTTGTCCCATTTGCTCAGACTAAACGGCTGGACTCCTCCCTATAACTCTGTGATGGCCTCTCGACATGTCAGTGATTATTATGAACCATCGGCTCATCTCAGAAAGTCAATAGCAGCCCACCTCCTCAGATACGTCTTGTAGAAGAAGATGTCAACATCGCAATCTATAGGAAAGAGACCTTTGGAAAATCAATGACCATATTTACCTGTCAACAAAACCTCAATGGATGGAATAGTTCCGTCTCCAAGAAAAGAAGTGGAACTCCATGTTGTTGGATTTGATTTTTTCAGTTGGAAGGAAGTTGCATGTTGATGTGGAGATCTGATGGTCGTAAAAAAAACAAAAAAAAAACTTCTTGTTGCTCTTTTTAAAATGCCAGCCATCTGTGTATCTTACTACTTCAGTCATTTTTATAGTGGATACTTTTTTGACTTTTACTCCACTACATTTGCAGCAGGAATCTGTACTTTATACTTGACTTTAACTGCATTTTTATCTGGACTTAAAAGTATAAAGTACTTTTCATATGGTCTGGGGGGTTCTTTCTAGCACGTTCATGGTGACATTCTGTGTAAAGTTTGCAGAAATGGATTGAAATCGTTATTGTTCACCAAGAATCAGCACAATTGAAATACTTTTACTTTTTACTCTAAAAGTACAAAGTACAAAAGCGTGGCATTTCAATACTATCTATTTAATATAGAAGAGTTGTATGTGCTACTTTTACATGAGTATTTTTTGTGCACGTATCTGTACTTTTAAGTAACTAAACTGAATACTGCACCACTGTCTGCTGGACATCATCAGGTATTTATTTTCATTCAAATGCCAATCAACAACAAATCAAAATGTGTTATGAAACTTAATTCTGTACCATAAACTGTACTAAAGCTTGTATGAGAGAGGTGTGCTAGAGCCTCAAATGAAAACAAATGGCCTAATGAGCTCTTTAATAGAAAGCTGTATGGACCAATCCAAGAACTCAGGAAGTATGAATGCCTCCCCTTTAGATTCAGGACCAATCAAAGCTCAGCAGAGTATAAATAATACCATTGCTCAAACCACTTCATCAGGTTGAAAATGACTTTCTGATGGAAGTGGCCAGAACCTTTGAAACCTTTTCCACGACGGACCACTGCTGGACAAATGACTCCTTTTGTCTTCTATATAGTTCTAATCTTTGACACTCATGGATCATTATTTTATATTTTGGACATGCACTATTGATCTAAAATGACTTAATTAAAAAAACAAGTCCTCTTTTGCCACACCCCTCGAGGACTAAAAGCTCCAGAGAACGATACTGTCCATTGCTCATTTCTTCTTGACAGCGAAGATCTCGGCTTTGTAAAAATATTTATTCCCAACAAAAGGAAGAATAGAAATGCGAATACACGTACAAGACAATCGCTAGGGGCCAGTGAATCTTGCTGATTCCAAACCTTGTAAACCCTCTTGCCTTTCTTTGCTCACTCCCAGTAGGATAAACCCAAGTGGAGCGCGATCGTTTCATCTGCGCTCCTTTGTCTTCTCTTTTTAGCACCACTTCCTCTCTCTCCACCACACTCCTCAGCCAGAGTACATTTTTCTACTCAAGAAAGTTAGCTTCCTCCAGTTCATTGTGGTTGAGCTATATGAAAGGGTTGCTGTCGCCCTCCGGCTAATTAAGGTGACAAGACCATTCCTTTGCCACGCCCTAACAAGGTCCCTTTCCACCACGCACTTTAAGTACAGTTGTAGCTTCAAATGTTAGATCCTTGTGTTAGTTTGATTGCTTTGGCCACCTGAGTTTATAACATTTTAGTGTGTGAAATAGACAATAATAATGCTAAGAAAGTCAAAAAAAGTAAAGCCTTTAAGGTTAGACAATGCCAGAGAGTAATACAACAATACATTCTAAAAGATTTCCTGGACCAAACGATTAAGGAAAAAAGGTATAGGTTTAAAATGTGTTTATTTAGAAGTTTTGATCTCCAGTCTTTTTACTAGAATAGGCTTCAGATATCGCTATTTTTGACCTTTTTTTTCACAGATTTTTGTTGACGTCACAATCAGAGAATCTACAGAATGAAAGTTGCACATTAAACATATGTGGACAGTTTCTTATCCCAGGGCAAAAAGTTTACAGCAGCCAAATCTCTTAAAATTGTATGTCTTCCCTTACAGTTTCACTCTTGCTCCTTGCACTGTATTTGCATTCTCTTCTGTAAATTGCAATAATGAAGACTGGATTTATGGAAGGGCGGCACACACAGAGGGGAGGAAGGCGTTTTCCGTGAGATACCGTGGCCTCAGAGAACAGATAAGTGTGCTCAATATGAAGTTGTCCACAAGTCTGGATAGTGACATTTACGCACTTGCTTGATGCCCCGAGGCTGCTGCCTGGACGCAGTACAGCCCCCAAAGTGACTCAAGCAAGACAGTTGGACCTGGACAGCTGAATCACCCAATGATATGCTGGTGTTTGGGGAAAAAATGTGAGCGTTTTTAAATATTCAAGGGAGATTGGACAGAACATTATTTACAAGACATTATTTATTGTCCTCGCTTGCAATTAAAGCTCTGTCAGGAGAGTTTTGAGATTTTAGATTGAAAGTTTTGACCAATTGTAAAAATAAGATTAAATAAAGAAGAAGAGATATATGTGTATTTGATACATGGGAATAAAAGGGCACCCTAACGAGAGTCTGCATTCAAAAATTAAACAGCTAACTGTGCAAAATGTATTAAAAAGTAAGATGAAAACTTCCCAAATTCCTTCGATTTTTATGTTTCTCATTCTTGTCATCTCAAAATACATTTACTAACATAAAAGATGCATCTGAAATTTGCTTTTTAATGTCCTTTTTATACCAAGAAAAAGTGTCTTCTGTGACAAGAACAAGAATGGAATATCAATATTCCCAAAGCAGTGGAATATTGGAGATCAATTTAAATGTAATTCCTATGGTTCCCAAGGCTAGATAAGACCTCATCACACCAAGTGAACTTTGGAAAGTGAAATCTTGAAATTAAAATACTTTGTTTTATTTTGAGATGTAGTGTCAAAGATACCTACATTGAGATGACTCTGTAATTAAAAAATGTAACAAGAATTCTGATTTATTGAGAGCTTTGAGAAATATCCAGCTTTGAAAAATAAAAACACTATAAGGCTCGTGACGAATTCCCACCCTGTGTTGATCATTTTGCTATGGTCCCAACAAGGGGGCCCACGACAACCCTCCGACCCTCCAACCCTCCCACCCTCCAACCCACTCAATTCATCAGTGCTGTGCCTCAGAACATGCACCTACACAAACTTAGCCTTTAAACCTGTCCAACACGCTAGCGTCCTAATTCACACCATGTAACACCAGCACAAGTCTTATTCCTTTCATTAGCCCCAGCCACCTTCCAGACAGCCTAACACCCGGCAGCCTAACAATGCATCAAGTGTAGCCCAGACAGTCTTGCGCTTGGAAAGTAGCTGAAAAGCAGCTCCATTTACTCAGAAAAATGGTGCGGGGAAAAAAAGTCTAAGGTAATGTACTGGTGCCTTCACGTGATAGTGCGTTGGTTGGTCAGAATATGTATACAAAAAAAGTTATCAGGGGCAAGCGGGCACCCTTGTTAGCGACCCTAGCTGCTAGCTACTTTGGGCACTAGCGGACTCCCCATATGTGTGGAACTAAAGCACTTTTCGCTGAAGCTTATTGTGTCGACGAATGGGGATTCAAGTAGCTAAGCGTTATAACCAGTGCTACCGGACAGCTCACGGGCAATGCAGGGAGAGAGAGCTCATTATAGTTGACTGTCGGCTGATGCTTTGCAGGTTTGAGAGCTTTTTAAGCTGCACTCCATCCATTATCCAGCCATGGGTGTCCCAAAATGCCGCTGTACAGCAGCCTGTCCCCCGACAGCAGTGCACCAGCACACACACGTGTTAGCGGTTCAAAATGGAAAACATGTTGGAATATCACTGTGTTTCTTTTCGAAGCAATGTCCTTTTGATTTTGATTGCCTACTTAAAGGCACTGTACCCAATTTTCCCCGTGTAATAAAGTAAAATCTGCTATGCAAATACAGATATATTTTAAAAGGAGCTCTTAGGGTGAAAAACAGACCGCAGTGGGTTTGTCTGCATCTAATTTTTATAGATGTGCGTTGTTAATAAGCTAGTTGTTGTATTACCGTGATGTCTCACTCTCTCTCTGAAGGTTGTGCTTTGCTGCTTTAAGCTCATCACAGTGAATAAGTGGGATGCTGGGAATGTAACATTAGGTAAGTGAGGAGTACATGCAGAAGTTAGAGGCAAACTGTTTAAAATGAACAGCTTTCATTTTTTTAAAACTGTAAAATCAGGTACAGTGCATTTAATAGTGAGTTTAATGCCTTTTTCTCAGCCACAATAGAATGTGATTGTAAAGCAAAATTATAGTAGTTTCTTCCAAGAGTAATACATCAAAAGGTCATTCAAAGGTTCAACTTTGATTTCTATTTGTGTAAAGTTTTCTATACATCGATACTTGTTCAAATGAGTCCAGTTGGATGCAGTTTTGATTCGATATCACTTATGTCTGCAAAAGTCATTTAGAACACATGAATATTATGATGAATAGCATCAGTCTTTACAGGTTTGGAGGTTATTAATCAAAAATGTTTCCAGATTTGTGAAAAGTTCCCATATTCTATAAATAAATGTTTGTGAAAGATTTGACACCTATAAAGAGGCATACATTGGATCACTATTCCCAGATATGACATATTAATACATACAATTGCACACTATTCCCAAATATATTTCTCTATCAAGCTGTAGAGTAAACACAAATAAGAAGGGTAGTACCCGACCCACAGTGCTCCTCTTCTTTGCGCATCACACCATTCTGCAGGTGCTCTGGCTGTTGTTAGGTCCTGACAGCTTCATGCTAATGTGATCCCAAAGTGTCAGCTTTTACACTGGCCTAAGCGGCGTCTGAGGGAAAAAGAGCGCACAGCCGACGTGGAGTTGTTAGAATCTCCTGAAGTGGATTTCTTCCTCGCCCTCCGTCATAGTTCTCTTTTGTCAAACACTGGGCCATTTTGCAGTTCAGTTCCCATCTACCTTTAGAAGTTTCTCTGACAATCTTGGTCTAAAATATTAAAGTGGATTTTTTACCTTGATTATGTGACAAGTGAAGAAAATCTCAAATAATTAATTAATATAGTCTCAGCAACTCCAGTAACCCGAGGGTTCCATCCCATCTCCCAGGCTAGTGCACACTGCAGTTTTGCAGAACTTACTGTCGTTGCCGATGTTATTATGATGTTCTTTTGAAGATGTGCACTATTTGAGTGTCTATATGGGTACATAAATACAGTCGAGAGCATCATAGAGAGAGCGTGGTATTGAGTGGCGGAAACTCTACGTTGATTCAATGGGAAATGCTAATTTTTCCAAAGCAAACTGTGTGTATTTTAAGTGCAACCAATCTAAGCCAAGTCCCAGCTGAGTAATGGAGGTTGTTGATGTGGCCGTTAGCTCTGAAAAATGTAAACCGATTAGCAGATGTTAAAAATGCAACATGTGGCGCTTGCATTTAGCCCTAAAGTCAGTGGCTGCTGAACAGTGGGGAACTACATTAAAATGAATGGATTGCTTCCCCTACAGAGGAGGTCTGTTAGTAGAGGGTTCCCTCGGTTCTTCGAATGAGATATATCTGTAGTTTAAAAGTCATTAAATGCATTTTTTGGATAGAGCTTTTCACAGATAAAATTCACAAAGTGCTCTATATGAATACATTGAAACAGCAATACAAAAAATACATTAAATGTAAATGGCAGCGTAACAACTCATGAGTTTTGTAAGTAATCTAAATGAGAGTGTCTTCAGTTGTCAACATAAGCTGCCTCTGCACAGGGCCCAGGGCCCTCAGACTAGAGACTACAATCCTGAAATGACATATCCTGCATGGCTCCTAGGTCAGAAGAGCGGAGAGGCATGACCAGAGGTGAAAAAGGCAACACAGCATGTCAGCACTGTATAGTGAGGACTGTCACCATACCAACACTTCAAACTCTCCATTTACAAACCAGGAAATCGGCTCCATACCAGTTTTAATACC
>CM033640.1:2044247-2066425 GCA_019453435.1 Rhinogobius similis | reverse complement strand
TGGATCTTTGTAAAGAGTATAAATTAGAAGTTGTAATGACCTTCTTGAGATGTTTGGGCTGCTACACTGAGACGTCTTCAGAAGTGTCACAGTCCTGGTTGGACGAGGACGCTCGCAGCCCAAACATGCCGACAAGATACTTATATCTTCTTTTTTTTTTTTGTCCTAAAAAAACATTGTGAATATAAAAAGAAGACAACATTTGGATTATTCCCCCAGAAAATACATCACAAACTATAAAAAGCCAGGGCTGTTCTGCGTGCACATCCTGGTACTTGTGTCACTCCTGGAAGGGTCTAAACCAGGGCTGTTCAATTTTATTTTACTGAGGGCCTGATTTTTGGGATTGTTTTGTCCTCGGGGCCAGAAATATGCCCAATGCACACTTTTGAAATATGAAAATAATAATAATAATATGAAAAGCTTTAAAAACATGCAGAACTGAACCAAGACCAACCATGACTAATCCAGGTTTAACTAGGTCTAAACCAGGACTAAACCAGGTCCAGATCAGGACTAAACCAGGTCTAAACCAGGACTAAACCACTAACAAGAGATCAAATATTTTCTATTTTTGGAAGATGGCTGAGGGCCGGATCATATCCCTTGGAGGGCCCCAGGGTCCATCCACAGGACGTGCAGAAGTCTTATTTCATTGGATATTTTGTGTTGCTTGTGATTTTAAAGCTTTTGCTCTCTCTGTGTGTGTCATGTTCTGTTTTATGTGTTTGACTTTAAAAAATGGAAAACAATCCAATTGATTTGAAATGAAAAAAGAAAAACGTTTTAAATAAGTGACCAACAGGAAAGATTTCAAATTGATATCTCTAGATTTAAGATTTTTTCTTATTCTGCTGCTGTGTCTGCCTTTAAATAAAAACTAAAAGGTTGAAAGCTCCACTCGGCGTTGGGAGCGTGACTCGGCGCAGGGGTAGATTTGTGAGGGCCAGTGAGAGGAGATGGGAGGGAGAAGCTCTGTGAAGGGGCTCCAGAGGTCTCGTTTATGTGTGTGCTGATCAATGGGCTAATTAAGTGAAGAGAGAGCAAATGGAGAGGGGCAGGACGGAGGGTCGCAGCCGCCGGGAGGGGGTTACCGTGGCGATGGGAGCGAGGCTGGTGAGAGAAACCTATACAGAGTGAATGGAATTAGGCTTGAAAGATGTTGGAATTGTGACTTTTCAGACGAGCTGTGAATGTGATCATATGTGCAATTTGTCTTTTTAAATTACAACTCGCAGAGAGCACGTTTTCAACCGAGGAATTTATGGAACAGGAATAATAACAGTCTTTGCAATTTACCCATTGTGACCAATCAATTTGCAATTTCCAATTTGCCTGTGGGTAATCTTGACGCGCTACTATGGAATCATTTCAGTATGGTTAATACAGAGCTCCAGTTATGGCCGCGCTATCCCAGCATGCACCACCAAACTCCACAGTGGTAGTGATGGTGACGGGGAATTCACAGGGAAGGATTTCTACAACTAAGCGACCTGTAGTGAGTCAAGCCTCACATTAATGAAGATACAAATGTGTTTCTGCATTCATCTGGGTTTTCATTTGGGCCATAATTTAACCATCGTCTCATCAACATTCAACATTTTTACAAACATTGTGTAGTCGTGATTCTATTAATTCTTAATTAAGCGAGGGAGAGTAGTTTGAAGAGAAAAAACAATATCACAAATGCTTTTAAAAACAGGATTTGCATAACTGACTGTTTAATAAAATCACAAACTAAAGTTAAAGCAATGATTTTGGGTATTTCTAAAACTGACATGAGTGAATGAGCCTCTGTCACTATTTTATAAAGATAACATCGTTTTAATTGTCAATAACAATACTGAAAAACTGAACCTCCTTTTTCTCTTCTTTTCCTTGCAAACGGCTAATTTATGGGTGTCTAAACTATGGCCCGGGGTCCAAATGCAGCCCTCAGACCATTTTTTCCAGAAGTGACCCACATCATCCTGAGAAGTACTTTTTATTGGATCATTTCCAAGCCTTATTACCTGACATTCTGATGTGACACAGACCTGATATGAAGGCTGGTGTGGTGGCACTTTAAACTGGAGGTAAATGCAACTTTTTGGAGTGAATCCCGGTATTGACCACCGGTCCGTGGCCCTCACCTTTGTCTTTCAATATGCGGCCCTCGATGGAAAACATTTGGACCCCTCAGTGCTGATTGGTTGGTTATCATAACGTAATTTATATATATATCACACCAAATACAGTCAAAATTAATGGTCAATATGCCTTTCTTCTATTTGTTTCCAAGTATTTTAATGCAATGGTGACCAAAAAGTGCACTCGCATGGACTGGCAGCTGTATATAGTTGAGCTCATTGTTCCTTCCACATTTGTCCCATTTGCTCAGACTAAACGGCTGGACTCCTCCCTATAACTCTGTGATGGCCTCTCGACATGTCAGTGATTATTATGAACCATTGGCTCATCTCAGAAAGTCAATAGCAGCCCACCTCCTCAGATACGTCTTGTAGAAGAAGATGTCAACATCGCAATCTATAGGCAAGAGACCTTTGGAAAATCAATGACCATATTTACCTGTCAACAAAACCTCAATGGATGGAATAGTCGTCTCCAAGAAAGTGGAACTCATGTTGTTGGATTTGATTTTTCAGTTGGAGGGGAAGTTGCATGTTGATGTGGAATCTGATGGTCGTAAAAAAAAACAAAAAAAAACTTCTTGTTGCTCTTTTTTAAATGAGCCATCTGTACTTTACTTCAGTCATTTTTATAGTGGATACTTTTTGACTTTTACTCCACTACATTTGCAGCAGGAATTTGTACTTTATACTTAATTTTAACTGCATTTGTATCTGGACTTAAACGTAGGAAGTACTGTTCATATGGTTTGAGGGGTTCTTTCTAGTATGTTTCTAGCAAGTTTGCAGAAATGGATTGAAATCGTTATTGTTCACCAAGAATCAGCACAATTGAAATACTTTTACTTTTTACTCTAAAAGTACAAGTACAAAAGCTTGCATTTCAATACTATTACTTAAATAGAGCTGTATGTGCTACTTTTACATGAGTATTTTTTGTGCACGTATCTGTACTTTTAAGTAACTAAACTGAATACTGCACCACTGTCTGCTGGACATCATCAGGTATTTATTTTCATTCAAATGCCAATCAACAACGAATCAAAATGTGTTATGAAACTTAATTCTGTATAAACTGTATAAAACTGTATGAGAGAGGTGGCCAGACCTCAATAGGCCTTAATGACTCTTAATGAAAGCTGTATGGACCAATCAGAACTCAGGAGAGTATGAATGCCCCTCCCCTTTAGACAGGACCAATCAAAGCTCAGCAGAGTATAAATAATACCACTGCTCAAACCACTTCATCAGGTTGAAAATGACTTTCTGATGGAAGTGGCCAGAACCTTTGAAACCATTTCTACGACTGACCACTGCTGGACACATGAGGGATTACATCGACTGCTTTTGTCTTCTTTATAGTTCTAATCTTTGACACTCATGGATCATTATTTTATATTATGGACATTGTAAAATGCAATATTGATCTAAATTGACTTAATTAAAAAAACAAGTCCGCTTTTGCCACACCCCTCAAGGCTTAGCGCTCAATGCAAAACAATAAGCTCCAGAGAACACTACTGTCCATTGCTCATTTCTTCTTGACAGCGAAGATCTCGGCTTTGTAAAAATATTTATTCCCAACAAAAGGAAGAATAGAAATGCGAAAACACGTACAAGACAATCGCTAGGGGCCAGTGAATCTTGCTGATTCCAAACCTTGTAAACCCTCTTGCCTTTCTTTGCTCACTCCCAGGAGGATAAACCCAAGTGGAGCGCGATCGTTTCATCTGCGCTCCTTTGTCTTCTCTTTTAGCACCCTTCTCTCCACCACCTCCTCAGCCAGAGTACATTTTTCTACTCAAAGTGCTTCCTCCGTTCATTAGTGGTTAGCTATATGAAGGTTACGCTGTCGCCCTCCGGCTAATTAAGGTGACAAGACCATTCCTTTGCCGCCCTAACAAGGTCCCTTTCCACACGCACTTTAGTACAGTTGTAGCTTCAAATGTTCGATCCTTGTGTTAGTTTGATTGCTTTGGCCACCTGAGTTTAAACATTTTAGTGTGTGAAATAGACAATAATAATGCTAGAAAGTCAAAAAAAAGTAAACGCCTTTAAGGTTAGACAATGCCAGAGAATACAACAATACATTCTAAAAGATTTCTGGACCAAACGTTAAGGAAAAAAGGTATAGGTTTAAAATGTGTTTATTTAGAAGTTTTGATCTCAGTCTTTTACTAGAATAGGCTTCAGATATCGCTATTTTTGACCTTTTTCTAGATTTTTGTTGACGTCACAATCGAAATCTACGAATGAAAGTTGCATTAAACATATGTGGACAGTTTCTTATCCCAGGGCAAAGTTTACAGCAGCCAAATCTTAAAATTGTATGTCTTCCCTTACAGTTTCACTCTTGCTCCTTGCACTGTTGCATTCTCTTCGTAAATTGCAATAATGAAGACTGGATTTATGGAAGGGCGGCACACAGAGGGGAGGAGACGTTTTCCGTGAGATACCGTGGCCTCGGGGGAACAGATAAGTGTGCTCAATGAAGTTGGCCACAAGTCTGGATAGTGACATTTACGCCGCTGATGCCCCGAGCTGCTGCCTGGACACGAGTACAGCCCCAAAGTGACTCAAGCAAGACAGTTGGACCTGGACTGAATCACTGATATGCTGGTGTTTGGGGAAAATGTGAACGTTTTTTAAATATTCAAGGAGATTGGACAGAACATTATTTACAAGACATTATTTATTGTCTCCTTGCAATTAAAGCTCTGTCAGGAGAGTTTTGAGATTTTTAGATTGAAAGTTTTGACCAATTGTAAAAAATAAAATTAAATAAAAGAAGAGATATATGTATTTGATACATGGGAATAAAGGGCACCCTAACGAGAGTCTGCATTCAAAAAATTAAACAGCTAACTGTGCAAAATGTATTAAAAGTAAGATGAAAACTTCAAATTCCCTTCGATTTTATGTTTCTCATTCTTGTCATCTCAAAATACATTTACTAACATAAAGATGCATCTGAAATTTGCTTTGAAATGTCCTTTTTATACCAAGAAAAGTGTCTTCTGTGACAGAACAAGAATGGAATATCAATATTCCAAAGCAGTGGAATATTAGAGATCAATTTAAATGTATTCTATGGTTCAGGCAGATAAGACCTCATCACACCAAGTGAACTTTGGAAAGTGAAATCTTCGAAATTAAAATACTTTGTTTTATTTTGAGATGTAGTGTCAAAGATACCTACATTGAGATGACTCTGTAATTAAAAAATGTAACAAGAATTCTGATTTATTGAGAGCTTTGAGAAATATCCAGCTTTGAAAAATAAAAACACTATAAGGCTGACAATTCCCACCCTGTGTTGATCATTTGCTAGTCCCAACAAGGGGCCACGACAACCCTCCGACCCTCCAACCCTCCCACCCTCCAACCCACTCATTCATCAGTGCTGTGCCTCCGAACATGCACCTACACAAACACAGCCCAAACCTGTCAACACGCCGCGTCCTAATTCACCATGTAACACCAGCACAAGTCTTATTCCTTTCATTAGCCCCAGCCACCTTCCAGACAGCTAACACCCGGCAGCCTAACAATGCATCAAGTGTAGCCCAGACAGTGCGCGGAAGTACTTGAAACGCTCCATTTACTCAGAAAAATGGTGCGGGGGAAAAAAAGAGTCTAAAGGTAATGTACTGGTGCCTTCACGTATTAGTGCGTTGGTTGGTCAGAATATGTCACAAAAAGTTATCAGGGGCAAGCGGGCACCCTTGTTAACGACCCTAGCTGCTAGCTACTTTGGGCACTAGCGGACTCCCATATGTGGAACTAAAGCACCTCGCTGAAGCTTATTTGTCGACAGATGGGGATTCAAGTAGCTAGCGTTATAACCAGTGCTACCGGACAGCTACGGGCAATGCAGGAGAGGCTCATTATAGTTGACTGTCGGCGATGCTTGCAGGTTTGAGAGCTTTTTTAAGCTGCACTCATCATTATCCAGCCATGGTGTCCCAAAATGCCGCTGTACAGCAGCCTGTCCCCCGACAGCAGTGCACCAGCACACACACGTGTTAGCAGTTCAAAATGGAAAACATGTTCATGAAGATCATTGTGTTTCTTTTCGAAGCAATGTCCTTTTGTCCTGAACTAAATTTGATCAACATTTATATTAGTGCATTACGGCTTTAGTAATCAAACTGGATTTTGATTGCCTACTTAAAGGCACTGTACCCAATTTTCCCCGTGTAATAAAGTAAAATCTGCAATGCAAATACAGATATATTTTAAAAGGAGCTCTTAGGGTGAAAAACAGACCGCAGTGGGTTGTCTGCATCTAATTTTATAGATGTGCGTTGTTAGCAAGCTAGTTGTTGTATTACCGTGATGTCTCACTCTCTCTGAAGGTTGTGCTGCTGCTTTAAGCTCATCACGGTGAATAATTAGGATGCTGGGAATGTATTAGGTAAGTGAGGAGTACATGCAGAAGTCGGCAAACTGTTTAAAATGAACAGCTTTTCATTTTTTTAAAACTGTAAAATCAGGTACAGTGCATTTAATAGTGAGTTTAAGCCCTTTTTCATACAATAGAATGTGATTGTCAAAGCAAAATTATAGTAGTTTCTTCAAGAGTAATACATCAAGGTCATTCAAAAGGTTCAACTTTGTTCTATTTGTGTAAAGTTTTCTATACATCGATACTTGTTCAAATGAGTCCAGTTGGATGCAGTTTTGATTCGATATCACTTGTGTCTGCAAAGTCATTTAGAACACATGAATATTATGATGAATAGCATCAGTCTTACAGGTTTGGAGGTTATTAATCAAAATGTTTCCAGATTTGTGAAAAGTTCCCATATTCTATAAATAAATGTTTGTGAAGATTTGACACCTATAAAGAGGCATACATTGGATCACTATTCCCAGATATGACATATTAATACATACAATTGCACTATTCAAATATATTTCTCTATCAAGCTGTAGAGTAAACACAAATAAGAAGGGTAGTACCCGACCCACAGTGCTCCTCTTCTTTGCCGCATCACCATTCTGCAGGTGCTCTGGCTGTTGTTCGGTCTGACAGCTCATGCTAATGTGATCCAAAGTGTCAGCACACACAAACGCGTCTGAGGGAAAAGAGCGCACAGCCGACGTGGAGTTGTTAGAATCTCTCGTGGTTCTTCCTCGCCCTCCGTCATAGTTCTCTTTTTGTCAAACACTGGGCCATTTGCAGTTCAGTTCCATCTACCTTTAGAAGTTTCTCTGACAATCTTGGTCTAAAATATTAAAATTGAGATTTTTTTACCTTGATTATGTGACAAGTGAAGAAAATCTCAAATAATTAATTAATATGATCTCAGCAACTCAGTAACCCGAGGTTCCATCCCATCTCAGGCTAGTGCACACTGCAGTTTTGCAGACACTGTCGTTGCCGATGTTATTATGATGTTCTTTTGAAGATGTGCACTATTTGAGTGTCTATATAGGTACATAAATACAGTCGAGCATCATAGAGGGGGGCGTGGTATTGAGTGGCGGAAACTCTACGTTGATTCAATGGGAAATGCTAATTTTTCCAAGCAAACTGTGTGTATTTTAAGTGCAACCAATCTAAGCCAAGTCCCAGCTGAGTAATGGAGGTTGTTGATGTGGCGTTAGCTCTGAAAAGTAAACCGATTGTAGATGTTAAAATGCAACATGTGGCGCTTGCATTTAGCCCTAAAGTCAGTGGCTGCTGAACAGTGGGAGACTACATTAAAATGAATGGATTGCTTCCCCTACAGAGGTCTGTTAGTAGGGGTTCCCTCGGTTGTCGAATGTATCTGTAGTTTAAAAGTCATTAAATGCATTTTGGATAGAGCTTTTCACAGATAAAATTCACAAAGTGCTCTATATGAATACATTGAAACAGCAATACAAAATACATTAAATGTAAAACGACGTAACAACTCATAGTTTTGTAAGTAATCTAAATGAGAGTGTCTTCAGTTGTCAACATAAGCTGCCTCGCACAGGGCCAGGGGCCCCTCAGACTGGAGACTACAATCTGAAATGACATGTCCTGCATGGCTCTGGTCAGAGGAGCGGAGAATGACCAGAGGTGAAAAGGCACAGCATGTCAGCGCTGTATAGTGAGGACTGTCACCATACCAACACTTCAAACTCCATTTACAAACCAGGAAATCGGCTCCATACCAGTTTTAATACCACGATAATAATGAAAATTCCCTTTTCTAGACAGAAAATAGTCATTTTCAACTCAAACTAATAGTTCTTTCTTGACGCCATGTTGTCTTATAAGCTCTGCTAAACTCTAATGAGTTTCTACTTTTGATACTTGTTTTAGTATAAGATAGTAAACTATCTTAAAAGACTGAAAAACTAGCGGATGCAGAGTAAAATAGAGAAACCTATGGTTAAGGTACACTTTATTGTCCCCGAAGGGCAATCTGTCCTCTGCGTGATCCATCCTTCAACATCACCGGGGCAACCAATCAGGAGCAGTGGGGATCCATCTCCAGACCTTGGTCTAGTCTTGGTCAGGACTTTAGATGGAGGATTTTACACATGCTACATGTTTTGGGTTGATCCCAGAGAAAACTCACCCAGACAATTTTATGGCAAATTTGACAGTCCTTTCACATACGTCTGATACTCAAACCTCATCCAGTACATTTATATTTAAGCACATTTCTGAGATATTACAGTTTTGCTCACTCATATTAGCTACTCTGAGCATCTGGAAAAGCACTATACATTGGACTATTTAAGACTGAATTCCCATTTCTTTCCAACACGTTCCTCTTCTCTTTGGTCCCTCGTTTCCTCTCTGCTCCATTCCTTCCTTCCGCTGTGACATCCTGCGTGTTATCTTTCCGAGCACATCCCCGTCTCCCTCCCCCGTCCTGGGCACAGCCACCTCCTCGTGCACCCGTCTGCCTCCAGGACCCCGTGACCCGCGGCTTGTTTGCGATGCGGTGGGTACCTGCCGAGGATGACCTTGAGATGAAGTCAGTGTAGCGTAATTCGTTTTCCCCACTCACCCGATCAATAACGAGAGCAGCGCGGAGGGTGTGCTTGTGAATCAAAAATGCAATGAGGCCGCATTAGTCAAACATGGAATGCAGTGTTAAACTAACAGGAAAACACATTAAAGGGCCAACATCATGCACTACTCATGCCTTTTTTTGAAAGCATATGAACATGTTAGCATTGATATGTCATGTTTTACAACGTAATTAATATATATGCATGTCAAATAAGATAAACTCATTCAGATGTGACTCCTGTTTTAATAAAGCGAGGAGTGAAGAAGTGTAAATGAGATGATAAACAGTATGTACATATAACTTGGTGTCACCTGCTTGTCTCCATGGAGATGGACTCATTTCATACTGACAAGCAGGTGGCAAACCCTCCACTGAAAGGTTACATAGAGCATCTTTAATAAATGGACTTTAAAAACGCACAAAAGCACTTCGTGTGTCTTCGAATGTCTGTTGTTTTTTTTTGCTTTATCTCTGTAACAATATCCAAACCATATTATCTCAGTGCCTCAAGAATGTGCTACATGTAATTAATAAAATATGAATGGACCATAAAATGAAGCACAAAACTGTATAAACTGAACATTATCCTCTTGTTCGTGAGATCATGTCAGGCCTTTCTGTTTCCAGCGCTGCAGCTGCACAGAGCGTGACGTCCACTCGGCCATCGAGCTGCAGCATCGTTAGTTTGTAACAAAAATTATACACTGGATGTTTTATTTTGCAGGTCTCTAAAACAGCAATTGCAATTTACATTTTCCAATATCTCTCCCACCTCTGCTTCCCGGATTACCACCTAATGATGTCACAAGTTGGAATGGAGTGTTATGAACCCTGGAGAGGAAATGAAACACTCCAACGTATACGGAAATCACAAACTGTTTATGCAAATTACTGATCATGATGATGACGATGATTTCATGGCAAAAACAGATGAGATTACAGTCTGATATTACAAACAAGTACAAAGTCAACTGTCTACACTTTAGTGGTTCATTTTACCGTCCATTCCCATTCAAACACGATATGTCACAGGAACATTTAGAACATTTCTGATCAAAAAGCACTGACTTATTCGAGCATAAGACACAAAAAATGACTTCCACACTATTCACAAGTATATCGCATTTGCCTTCAGTGCGTGTTTAGCTGATTACATCATCTGCATACACATACGCACAAACAAACACATTTGCAGATGCATTTTCAGTGTGTCAATAACAGTCCACCGTGTGTTCAATAATTTTGCCCCATTAATTCAAAATGGAGCGGGAAGAAGACAATAATTCAAACAACTTTTCAAGACAACGCCATAAAACATCAAGATACTGTATTAATTCTTGTATATCGCTCACCCCTAACTCCAGGTACATTTCTGATGAGTTACAATCGATACAGCAATAATAGCGCGCCTTTAATCTCGAAAATACTGCTGTTGTCTGACCTGCACGTGAGGATCTCGGAGAAGAACGTGCGCGCCGGAGAGCAAAGCAATCAATACAGAAGAAGAGGTTTAGTGAGCTGGAGGCCGAGGCGTGCTGCTCCGAGCGGCGTGCACTGGGACTGTCAGTCACTCTGATTGGCTGGGAAAAGGGATGTATTTAATCCGAGCTGCTGCTGACTCCACTCTTGTAGATCTATTGCCTGTGTATCTTTTTTTATTCAGTTCCAGGACCATTGCCTCCCAGCGGATTGTGATGCCGCTTGTCTTACCTCGGATATTACAGACAGCGCGAGGAGATTTGAAATGACTCGGCAGTGTTGCGTGCAGACAAACATGCGGTCACATCTAGAGTCGCATAAACAGGGATTTTTGCGCAATACTATGTCAGGATTTTAAAAAATAATCGTGATTATTTGCAGCCACGTTAGGTTATTCGAGGGAGTTTTAGAAGCCACGGTGTACCACAGAAATGTCTTGCGACTCAGACTTGTGTGGCTGTGTGTGAGCGCAGAGTGACAAACACAGCTCAACTGAAAGACGGCAGAAGGAACGGCAGCACGGGAGCTGCATCCACCCGAAAAACAAATCAAGTCTGTTGTAAACGCCGACGGATATCCAAGTTACAAAACCCGCAGCTAAAGGTGCTGACACATCAAACATGCTCCGGCATCTTCAGGACAATCATCCATCACAGTTTGCCCAAGTAAAGGTAAAAAGAAGTGTCCAAATCTCAAATAAAGTGGTCCAGAAAGCATCACGAGGCTCGCTGCAAAAGAATAATGTGCTATAAACGCCTAACTGATGGAAACTGTGATCCCAAAGTAAATGTTTTGCTTGTGGCTCGTGAAGAAGAGCTGAGCGTGTGATGTACGTGAGGCACACCAGACCACAAATATAGATCTGAGACCTGTTTTTTTTTTCAGTCATTGTCAAAAAGACATGCACGACAAAAACACATGACTTCTGTTACTGGTCACAGTGGTCAGTATTTTAACAATATTGAACTTCATAATAATGAACAAACCATTTGATTAAACAGGGTACAATTATAATTCAAGCATTAAAACGTGACTGTTTGGTTATAACAATATCCAAAATTAAATCAAATATTTGGAATAAGTTAAATATGAATATTTTCAAGTTGAAGTGTTAATACAATATTTTTAAAAAGACAAAAGAATCTCACTTGCTTTGTTTCCTTTCATTACACAACGATAATGCGATAATGTGTTTTTTACCCGAACAATAATCTCTAAAAACTGTAAAACTCTACAATTACACATCATGACATCCCTCCGCACCACTGCAAAACAAATGAATGAAGAGAAATGAAGGGATAAACAAAGTGCTTATGGATGTTCTTAAAGATGTGACTTTTCTGGTGCAGGGTCTGTCACCTGTCGTCTCCATGAAACACTGCTATGCTACAGTTTGTCTATGTTTTGCTATCTGTCCCTGATCAAAAAAAACTAAAAACATAAATCAGAGAAACACGTCTGTCCCACGTCAGAAAAGTTTACGCATCTTTGAAATTGATTTATTTCAAGATTCAAGCATTTTTCCAATCCACTTTATTTATACAGCACATTTTATAAACTGAAACCTTTCCAATTAGCTGCAGAGAAAACCAATTAAAAACAAACACATTACCAAAATGATATAAATGCATTAATCATCTGGACAGCCATTCCACTAAACGTATTAAAATAAGTGGGAAACAGAAGGTAATTTTGTTCTGACAGATGAAGATTGGGGAAATATTTCTCAATGGAGGACATGTTTGGAGGGGGATTCTGTTGGAAATGTTCACTTTTTTTAATATAAGATGTCTAAGAAGAACACAAACTACAACAATCAAATGATCACAGATATTCAGGAAATGGAAAAAATTACAATCAGACTTCATTTGAAAATGGTCCTTTCTGACAGACTGTCTGATTTTTGTTCCATGTTTTGTGAAAATATCATAATATATCATAATATATATATATACATATATATATATTTAACTATGATCATCAACCATAATTATTATAGAAGCAATGATAGCAATAATCATAGCAATAACTGTAACAACATTATTGTCATATCATGGCATATATTAATAATAATATTCACAAAGTAATAATATATATATATATATATATATATATATATATATATATATATATATATATATATATATATATATATATATATGCATATATAATTAAAAGATAATAAAAAGCAAAAAGCAAAAAAAGATGAATAATAACAAATAAATAATCAAAATAGTGTTTGGACTTCTTTGTTGTGTATTTATTTTTATGTTATTTTATAAATATTATATATATATATATATATATATATATATATATATATATATATATATATATATATATATATATATATATATATATATATATATATATATATATATATATATATATATATATATATGTGTGTGTGTGTGTGTGTGTGTGTGTGTGTGTGTGTGTGTATATACATGCACACATATACATACTTTACTTTTTTTTTTTTTTACTTTTTTTAAGAATAATAAGGCCCCACATTATGACATCACCACTCACTGTACATTCTTATACATAATAATCCATAAACATGTTGGAAAGGTGTTTGCAGTGTCAAGGTCTGTGCACTTAATTATATTTTAATTGAGATTTCACAGCCAACCCTTTGTCTGTAAAAACATGTTTGCACTTCAGACTTTGGAGGCAGTAATTTGACTATTTTTTCTATTAAATGACACTGATTAAAAGTTTGTTTTATTCTAGAATATACATGTTCAGGAAATTAATATTGAAAGCCATTTTTGGTTATTTTAATGAGACAAACAGAAACTGAAGTGGAAATCTAGTCAAGATCCATCAGTGTGTTGAAAAAAGTTGATCAAGAACACAATAACATTATTGACTGTCTGAGCTGGAATTGAACTAACAACCTTCAAACCAACTCAAACTGTGCTTAAAGTCTATGGGAAGGTTCTCATGTTTTTCTAATTCTGACTTAATTTGGTGGAAGGGCATCTGTGGTAAGTCTTTATCACATTTATGAAGCTGCAGTTTGGGTAGACATTTTGAAAAATAAAAGTCTAATATAGCAGGAAGTAGTGCTGAATTAAAAAAAACGAATCCCTCTGTGATGTCATCAAAAAGAGACATACAGCTGAAAATAAAGAGACAGTTAACACTCAACTGAAACATCTGACGGTCATTCAACAAAATAAAGGTGTTATCAGGTCTTAATATTTGTCAAATCATAACTATTGTGTAATTTTTATGGATTATGGCCCTTGTTTTTAAAATGGTTGCTAGGTAACAGTTGTGGAATTACCTCTAACTATGTCATATTTGTTGCCCATGTCCAACCAGGAAGTTCATTAACATTACGAAAACTGTTAAACTGGAGGCAAACAGGCAAAAATGTTTAGTAAAATCTTAAGTATGATCAGGTTCACTACATTTTAGTGAAATGTGACGTCTAACCTGTCACACAGACTTTGATGGTTCACGAACTCAACTCATTTTCTGGTGAAATTTTTGCATCCCCTTTGGCAGCTAGCATTTTTAAAGCTCAAAATGGCCTGTCTTTTAGCGTGGGATTGGTCCGAGTGAAGATTGAGCAGACTGTTTCCTTCCAAACGTGTCAGAGCGACCTTGATCTAACCTTAATGAGGCCACGGGGGACGGGCTGCACCTCAAACACTTGGACACTGAGGCTCCAAGATGAACCGAATAAAAGAGAAAGAGCGGGGGGGACGGAGGAAGGGACGGGAGGGATGGGCTTGAGAGTGACAGCAAAGGCCGAAACAATAAAGCCGAATGGGACGGGATGACAAGAAACACGGATCCTACAGAAAGAGGACAGATGGAGGTGAGAGCCGGCTCTGGAGCGGACCCTGGAGAGAGACGCTCAACAGGACAAGACAAAAGACGGGCCGCAGTGTGGGGATTGTGGGGGAGAGAGGAGAGTATGAGAGGGAGAGAGGGAGAGAGTAAGAGAGGAGAGAGTATGAGAGGAGAGAGTATGAGAGGATGAGAGAGTATGAGAGAGAGAGTATGAGAGGGAGAGTATGAGAGCGTTTATGAGAGGAGAGAGTATGAGAGGAGAGAGTATGAGAGGAGAGTATGAGAGGGGAGAGTATGAGAGGGGAGAGTATGAGAGGGGAGAGTATGAGAGGGGAGAGTATGAGAGGAGAGTATGAGAGGGGAGAGTATGAGGGGCGAGAGTATGAGAGGAGAGCGTATGAGGGGGGAGAGTATGAGAGGAGAGTATGAGGGGGAGAGTATGAAGGGGGAGAGTATGAGAGAAAGAGTATGAGAGGGGAGAGTATGAGAGGGGAGAGTATGAGAGGAGAGTATTTTAGAGGGGAGAGTATGAGAGGGGAGAGTATGAGAGGAGAGTATGAGAGGAGAGTATGAGGAGGAGAGTATGAGAGGAGAGTATGAGAGGGGAGAGTATGAGAGGAGAGTATGAGGGGGGAGAGTATGAGGGGGGAGAGTATGAGAGGAGAGTATGAGGAGGAGAGTATGAGAGGGGAAGAGTATGAGGGAGAGAGTATGAGAGGGGAGAGTAAGGAGAGGAGAGTATGAGAGGAGAGAGTATGAGAGGAGAGTATGAGAGGGGAGAGTATGAGAGGAGAGTATGAGGAGGAGAGTATGAGAGAATATGAGAGGGGAGAGTATGAGAGTGGAGAGTATGTGAGGAGAGTATGAGGAGGAGAGTATGAGAGGAGAGTATGAGGAGGAGAGTATGAGAGGAGAGTATGAGGAGGAGAGTATGAGAGGGGAGAGTATGAGAGGGGAGAGTATGAGGGGGAGAGTATGAGAGAGGGGAGAGTATGAGGAGGAGAGTATGAGAGGAGAGTATGAGAGGGGAGGGAGAGGAGAGTATGAGAGAGAGTATGAGAGGAGTATGAGAGGAGAGTATGAGAGGAGAGTATGAGAGGAGAGTATGAGAGGGAGAGTATGAGAGGAGAGTATGAGAGGAGAGTATGAGGAGGAGAGTATGAGAGGGGAGAGTATGAGAGGAGAGTATGAGAGGGGAGAGTATGAGAGGAGAGAGTATGAGAGGGGAGAGTATGAGAGGGGAGAGTATGAGAGGAGAGTATGAGAGGGGAGGGTATGAGAGGAGAGAGTATGAGAGGGGAGGGTATGAGAGGTGAGAGTAAGAGAGGGGAGAGTATGAGAAGGGAGAGTATGAGAGGAGAGTATGAGAGAGAGGATGAGAGAGTATGAGAGGAGAGAGTATGAGAGGAGAGGAGAGAGAGGGAGAGTATGAGAGGGAGAGAGTATGAGAGGAGAGAGTATGAGAGGGGAGAGTATGAGAGGAGAGTATGAGAGGAGAGTATGAGGAGGAGAGTATGAGGAGGAGAGTATGAGAGGAGAATATGAGGGGGGAGAGTAATAGAGGGGAAAGTATGAGAGGGGAGGGTATGAGAGGAAAGAGTATGAGAGGGGAGGGTATGAGAGGAGAGTATGAGAGTGGAGAGTATGAGAGGAGAGTATGAGAGGAGAATGTGAGGGGGGAGAGAATGAGAGGGGAGAGTATGAGAGGGGAGAGTATGAGAGGGGAGAGTATGAGAGGGGAGAGGAGAGAGTATGAAAGGGGAGAGTATGAGAGGAGAGTATAAGGAGGAGAGTATGAGGAGGAGAGTATGAGAGGAGAATGTGAGGGGGGAGAGTATGGGGGGGAGAGTTTGAGAGGAGAGTATGAAAGGGGAGAGTATGAGAGGAGAGAGTATGAGAGGAGAGTATGAGAGGGGAGGGTATGAGAGGGGAGACAATGAGAGGAGAATATGAGGGGGGAGAGTATTAGAGGGGAGAGTATGAGAGGAGAGTATGAGAGGGAAGGTATGAGAGGGAGAGAGTATGAGAGGGGAGGGTATGAGGAGGAGAGTATGAGGAGGAGAGTATGAGAGGAGAGAGTATGAGAGTGGAGAGTATGAGGAGGAGAGTATGAGAGGAGAGTATGAGAGGGGAGGGTATGAGTATGAGAGGGGAGGGTATGAGGAGGAGAGTATGAGGAGGAGAGTATGAGAGGAGAGTATGAGAGTGGAGAGTATGAGGAGGAGAGTATGAGAGGAGAGTATGAGAGGGGAGGGTATGAGGAGGAGAGTATGAGGAGGAGAGTATGAGAGGAGAGTATGAGAGTGGAGAGTATGAGGAGGAGAGTATGAGAGGAGAGTATGAGAGGGGAGGGTATGAGGAGGAGAGTATGAGAGGAGAGTATGAGAGGAGAGTATGAGAGGGGAGGGTATGAGAGGAGAGTATGAGGAGGGAGAGTCATTTTCAAGTCTCATATAAGGTAAACATTAACAATAATGAAATACCAAAAATGTTCCCTAGAAAATTCTGTCGACTAATCTGAAAGTGCAGAACTGTGAGCGTTTCCATGTGACACAGTGTTCATAAGAAACATGTGAAAAGTACAGGACAATAAAGGAGCGTGAAGCAAAGCGGCTCCAAAGAGAGATCAGAAATGGCCCGTTCACAGGCTGACACAAAAGAGCTGCTGTGGAGGGACTCGACCCGCACAGATGGGCCGTCCCGTCCCACAGAACTGTCCCGACATGAACGAGAAGGACCCCTGAGCCTGAGGAGGACGTGCATGGACCGCCCTCTGAGCTGAGGGCGGCTGTTAAACTCTCTGTCATTAAACCCATTTACATCTCTATGAAGACAATCACGTGTTACAGGTCAGATCTGTGGAGAGGCAGCCCCAGGTATCTTTGAGCAGTAAAAACACTATTCTATATGTTTAATGCCATACTGTGGAACATTCCAAGCAAAGAAATACTCCCACCATGAAGACCGTGAAGCAGGTGGCGGACCTCCCAGCACAAAATCAGAATCAGAATCAGAATCAGAAAGCGGTTTATTGCCATTGTCAGTGAAATTCACAAACGTAGGAACTTGCTACGGCGTAGGTGCAACATAAAGCAATGGATAAAATATAAAGAATATATAAAAAGGCATGCATAAAATTAAGAATAAAATAGACTAAGATAGACTGGGACTATATACAGAATGTACAGTTGGCAGATAATGCCATGTGCAAAAGTTACACAATGCACCTTTAGAACAGCACAATAAGAGCAACAAATCTAGAGTAATTGTTAAGTATGATTAATCTTACTATAACAATTATAACAGGATATTCAGAATATGTTTGGTTAAATACAAAATGTAAATCACTTCATTTATCGAGTCAAACTAAATATCTTTTCTTTTTTTTCTCTCTCTCCAAATATTCACTTCCACAATAAGCATAAACAAGGTTTTTCACAAGCACCACATACTTTTGGGTTTAACTCTTAACTCTACATTTGAGTTACATTCACCACAAACAGTACGTTAAATTAAAGAAAAAAAAAAATACACCGATTCATAAATAAATTATCTAATATGTCTACTGTCTATTTATGTAACGGCCTCATCCTAAACTGTATTTTTTAAACTATTAGAATATAAAACTGATTTCTTTGGGGCGTGTCTTACACCCTGAAGCCCAGAGTTTGACACGAGCTCCTTCTGGTTTGACTGACACTGTCTCTTTCACAAACGGGATTTTTCATGTCACACACGGGACACACTTTACAGCATTCAACTTTTAGAGATGAACGCATCATTGTAGAAAATAACATATACGTACTAATCCAACACACTCTCTGACACAAGAGACTAGAACGTTTGTGGAGAAAGTGTCCAGTCACATCGCAGGAGGAGGAAGGCGTCTCTCTAAAGTGTAAGACTGAAGCTGAAGGACACATATTCAGCTACAGTGACTTTTTGAGCGTCTGACCCTGTTCTAACAATGTCACATCATCAAAAACAAATCTGGAGTTTCATTTAGCTGCTTTAACGTCACTTATCCAGAATATCATGGATAATTATGCAACATTCTGTGTCGTCTGAACAATACTTACAATTGCCTTTTCTTCTGTTTTTTACTGGAAAAGGTGCACATGGACTTTGGAGCTCATTTAGTCCAAGACACCAGAACAACGCCTCGTTACAAAACACCTCTGGTTTATTTGCCAGGCATATCTTGCCAAAAAGATGCTACCATGGCAACGGCACACTTCTACCTGCAAAAACAGCTGTGCTTTCTTTGAGCGAGGTCTGAGAAAAGGCCAGAAGACAAACAAAAGTGGTGGGCTGTGCAGAGGTCATCTCCAACACAAACAACGCATCCAGAGACTTTATTTAATTAGCGTCACAGCCCTCAGCAGTGTTTAGGGGGAGAAGAAGTCAAAACTAATGAGCCATGTTTGAGAAAATTACCTAAATGTTCCTGTAGACATTATGAAATGAATTTGGACTTGAACTTAGTCCTTGGCAGTTTTAACAAAGGCCTCTGTGTCTGTGTGGTCTGTGGTGGACTGTTGTCTCCATAATGTGCTGGTCGGCTGCAGGAGCTCGTTCAGCACTGGACTGTTCCACACGGGACACTGTCAGTCCTCTGTGTGAAGTCCCTGCATGCTTCACTTCACCTGGAAAACTGTGCAGGAAAATGTAAATATGTTGTGACGATACTATTTTTTTACAAGTTCATTTAAAATTAGTGAAACGATTAAATAAATGAATCTGATTAATCACACTTTGGAACTGTGATTAATCACATTGTGATTAATGGGCCCTTCATACACTCATAGAACTGTAGTTACACATAGGTAACTGACCTGTATGCCAGTAGATGGCGCTGGTGTTTACACGCGCTCTGTGACAGTTTGGTGAATCTCACTAGTCTCAAGGCTCGCACGTGTGTTATGTTTTGGTCATGGAGCACTCGGGGTCTCCGTCGTCAGTTTGGTTTGTTCTGCTGCACGGAGCAAATCCAAACCGCTCATAAACATCAGACGCAGGGATCTGTGCTCGTCTGAGTGACCGAGGGGTTATATGAGCGGAATGAACCTTGTGAATACATCTGCTCCTGTTCTTCCTGCTTGGCTCAGGTGAAGCCTCCTGCCGTGTGGTTAATCACAAGTGTTAACTTTAACAGTTCAAATGTAAATCTGTCTTTTAATAAAAAGCAGATGTGTAGTATTTTTTAAACTGTGATACTGATATTTAAGTTTAGTGGATTCTTTATTTCTTCTGCGGGTTGGCTGTATGAAAACAGGAATAAAAGTAATTTTGTTTTATATTTGGAAAAAGTTGAAAGCGTTACATTGTGATTCTAGCTGTGTATAAAGCCTGCTAACCCTGCACTTCTCTCCAATATTAATGCTCCTGGACGTGTTTGAAATGTGCTCTGGGAACTCAAAGTGCTTACAAATATCTCTAATTATCATTTTTTTAAATTAAAATTTTATATTTTCAAACCACTTTTTTCAGTAGCTTTGTGATTAATTAGCCTCACATTTTTACATTTCAAGTTTTTAGCCAACATCATTAACGTGGTGAAATTAGTGGGAATAGTTCACGGGCAATTAAGTGTTATTTTACCAAATGATTCTGCTCATTTGCATAAAACACCTTTGCCAAACAGATACTTTCCACAATTTGCCAATAATTGAGTAATTTATTAAACAAGGAAAAACAGCGTTTGTCACACTGGGATTCTGAAATCGGCTGAAAAATAGATGTTTGTTTTGGGGCTAAACCGAGTTAAGTGACAGCAGAACAGATGCTCCAAAAACAAGGAGCCGTCAAAATAACAATCCTCGTCAGAAATGTGTTTAGCATTTAATATTAAGAGGTCAATTATGAAACACTGATTCAAAAAAAGATATTCATAGCAGGCATTAGTTTTCCATTTACACCGTGGTTCATTCTGCAAACAGGAAGTAAACTCTTCTAACTCCCAAACTGACGTATCAACACTCGCTCCCAGCTCCGTGCAGAAGAAGGTGAAAACTAAAGATCTCCAGCGTCAGGCAAAACTATTTTGGAAAGGAGCGTTAATATTTGAGCGATGAGTGAAATATGAACTGCAAAAATATGAACTCTGTTGTTTGCAGAGGAAATGATGTTACTTAAACAATTGTACTCTTTTTGCAACCATTTAAATCATTTCATCTTGCCGTCCTAGTCCAGAACACTCCATTTTTAAAGCTTTTTTAACCAAAAAAAGAGTGAGACGATGGGGCATATGGAGTTATACAGATTCCTCAAAGAAATATCCCTAACCCTTGTTTTCAAGAACATAAATCATACAAAACTGACTTTAACTTGGGCTGCAACAATTTATGGACCAATTGTGACTAATCAACTATAAAAAATAATCAACTATAAAAACAGATAATTGACTATACAGACACTAAAGCATATGTCGACAAATCATGACAGTAATACATCCAAACCAAAAAGAATTGATTATTTTGCTGAATCAATAAAACACAAATATTTTATATCTACAAATATCTAGAAGTCTTTAGTCACCACAATAGAAATAATCGTTTGACTAGTCGACTAATTGAAAGAATAATCGCTGACTAGACAAAAATAATCCTTAGTGACAGCCCTTTAAACCCTGTTCTAATACTGTGCCCTCGTCAGAAACATAGTTATTTAGCTTCAGTGCTGCTTTAGGTTCCGAGCTCGTCTTCTCCTTCTCTGAGCCAGAGCACATTTGTGACGTCACAGGCAGAGTGTCGAGCTCTTCAGTTCTGTCTGTGAGTCCATAAATCATCCCAAGACTCGTCCTGAGCAGTTCTGTTGCCACATCACGTTTATGACAACTGAAAACTCAGAAGGCCATTGTATACGCGTCTAAAATAGTCATTAAAGTCCTCGTCATTATGTCCTCTTTAGCTACAAATGCAGACATTTTTGGAGCCTTCAAAGCTCCAAGTGCCAAATTTAGCACCAAAAGATGTCCGTTTTAGTTGAACAAAACATTTCTCGCCTTCTGGGAATTCTTGTCAGAGTTTCAGACGTAGCGAGGCACATATTTAGCAGCGGTGCACAGACGGAGGAGCTTGTAAAGATGAGGGATGTGTGAATGTGTCTGCATGCAGCATCATCAATCTGCTCGCTAATGTGTTTTGAAGATGTGCCTCAAGATCTGCTGCCATTGTAACATAATAAATATAGTGGAAGAGCAATTTCTGAGGTGTTTGGATGAGGTCTGAACAGTGCTAATTAGATTAAAGGTGCACTGTAACTTTTGTGGTGTATCATACATGAATATTGAATGTATTTATTGACCTTTATTTTACCAGGAAAGTCCCACAGAGACTTAGAATCTCTTTTTCAGGGGAGTCCTGGCTCCAGAGGGGCGGAGCCTATTGTACATGTTATAGTGGTAGCACCTGGAGGAAACCTGCACAGACACAGGACCTTCCTGCTGTGAGGCGAGAGTGCTAACTGCTGTGCCAACGTGTCGCCAAATGATTTGCTGCTGCAGAGTTACTGTGTAAAGTTATAAATATATAATACATTTGCATTGTTTTTAATCAGAATAATAGAGAGCAGCATTCACCAATGATATTAAAACATATATTAAAGGTGGTTCTTCATTGACTCCTGCACACGCTCACTCTCACTCTCGTGCGGGAGTTTCCTTAAACGTTTTCTGCTAAATGCTTTTCCTCCTACGCACCTGTCAGGAGTTTGTCCAGCTACACACCTCATACATCAACAAATATTTAAGCAAAAA
>CM033640.1:2019247-2039247 GCA_019453435.1 Rhinogobius similis | reverse complement strand
ATGCCCCTCGCAGCTGCTTGTACTTCAATCAATCCTTCAAATCTCGAAAGTGAACGACCCCAAAACGCCAACTGCGCTGCATCACATCGTCCGAGTGTCGGCGAAGAGACGGGAACCAGCGCACAACCGCCGCCGGAACGGATCGGTGTGATTTATTCTTTCATATTTAACGCCGTGTCAGTTCACTTCGCTGGAGGATAAAGGTGTTTAGCGGCCGATTCCTTTTGTAAAATCACCTCGGGTAAACCCTGGACGGCGACTCAGCGTAAAAACGACTCTAACATTAGAAAAAAAAAAAAAGAATGAATTAAAACTATCACCTGTTTTTTTACCCGACAGATGCCCGCTTCGTTTTCATCCACAGTTCCGAAAAATCCCCGTCGATAATTCCGGTTGGGGATGAATCAAATAGTCACGCCAAAGGGTTCCGGTGGGTCGTTGTGGGGGAGCCGGGAAGCCGCGTTCGATCCTCGGGTGGACCGGGGCAGGGGGGTGACGCGCTCAGGGGACGACACGATCGGTGGATGCCGCTCCGCTCGGTGCCTGAAGTCCGTCCTCGCCGCGACGACCTGCCGTGCTCGGACTGCCTCGCCACCGTGCGCAGAGCTGGCTGGCTGTCGAGCGCGCGCACGCTCCACCGCCGCGATCGACGCACGCACGGCGACGGGAGCGAGCGTGCCGCGCCGTGCCGCGCCGCGCCGTGGTGACGATGCGTCGCTCCTGCAGTGGGTTATTTCTCCCTCCGCTTTTGAACACGGAGCGGAGCTGGTCGTCCTGGCAACCGCGGCAGTCTCTCCCTGACCTCAATATGCCGGGCTTCTGCTAAAGGCGGGAAAACGGAGGGGGCTTTTGGTGCTGGTTGGATGGAATGGTGGGGACCGTGCGGCGTCGCGCGGAGCCGCTGGCTGGCGGTGGCGGTTCGGCGCGTGCTGGAATTTTGCGAGCGGGAGCGGGACTATGAGCAGCATCCCTCGCGCTCCGTCTCTCATCCAGCCAGACCTGCATCAGCGTGACGTCACGGGGCTTTAAAGGGACACGCGAGCCTGTCATTTTTTTTTTTTTTTTTTTTTTTATGAGAGAGCAACCTTAAAAATATAGGTTTTGTTTAGTTGCAAATAAAATGAACAAAGTGTTATTATCAGGAGACGGTAACATTTATGGCAGATCATTAGAATTTTAAAGTCTGTGACAGGTTCAGAAAATGTTATGACTTTAAGTTTAATGACAGGGCACCTGTGGCAGTAATTTATTCAAGTTTTACATTTGTGAAGAAATGTAGGAAGGAGAGCGGAGGAGTTAGAGAGAGGAGAGGAGTTATAAAACGGAATCCTTCTGTGATGTCATCAAAAAGTGACGTGCCATGGAGAACACAAAGACAATTTACACACAACTGATACAACTTTTTGACAGTTTAATCTGTCTTTCAACAAAATACAGTTGTTATTGGGTGTTGTTATTTGTCAAATCATAACTTTTGTGTCATTTATGCGAGTTTTGGCCCTTTTTAAAATGGTTGCTAGGTAACCGTTGTAGAATGACCTCTAACTGTGTGGAAGTGACATTCTAAACATTACAAAAACAGAATGGGGATAAATATACAACATGTTTAGTAAAGTCTTCACCATAATCATGTTCACTATGTTTTAGTGAAGTGTGTGCTCTAATCTGTCATGTAGACTCTGCACAGACACTATTTTCCTTTTTTTCCGTCATTTTTAGGACTTGTATGTTATATTTGTACAACCTTCACACTACAAATGCCAGCAATGTATCATCAGTAAGACCAAGGTTAATATTTCAAATACCTTAAATGCCCAAGAATTCACACAAAAAAGAAATGCTGACATTCTAGTGCTCTGTCCATCTAAATTGTTTCAGAATGTTTCTTCAAACCAGATAAAAGTTATTCTCTGTTACACTTTTTGAATGAAGGAAATGAACACATTTTGAATTTTTAGAAACTTAATACAATAATTTATAATAAGAACTAATTCATGAATTGGTGAATAGTCCAAATATTTTTAGAGTTCCCAAATCAATAAACTTTTGTCATCTCATCAACAAGTTCAATCATGAAATGATGATTTATTGTCTGTGCCGTTTTACATTTTTGTGCAAAATGTAGCCAAAAAACAACATCAGATGATCAGAAGATCATGACTGTGTTATTTAAGGATCATTTTGTCCACTTTTATGTGCAAAAAGAATTATTACTCCATATGAATTGGTTTTTCAAAAAAATTAGAAAACTCTGTATTTTTAACCCTTAAAAATATGTTTGAATAGTTTTTATTCTAAATTTCAGGAGCAGAATTTTGCAATGTATGTGTTCACACACTTCCTCCAGCTCTTCACACACACTTCCTCCTGCTCTTCACACACTTCCTCAGCTCTTCACACACTTCCTCCAGCTCTTCACACACACTTCCTCCTGCTCTTCACACACTTCCTCCTGCTCTTCACACACTTCCTCCTGCTCTTCACACACTTCCTCAGCTCTTCTCACACACTTCCTCCAGCTCTTCTCACACACTTCCTCCTGCTCTTCACACACACTTCCTCTAGCTCTTCACACACACTTCCTCCTGCTCTTCACACACTTCCTCCTGCTCTTCACACACTTCCTCCTGCTCTTCACACACTTCCTCAGCTCTTCTCACACACTTACTCCAGCTCTTCTCACACACTTCCTCCTGCTCTTCACACACACTTCCTCCTGCTCTTCACACACACTTCCTCCAGCTCTTCCTCACACACTTCCTCCTGCTCTTCACACACACTTCCTCAGCTCTTCACACACTTCCTCAGCTCTTCACACACACTTCCTCCTGCTCTTCACACATACTTCCTCCTGCTCTTCACACATACTTCCTCCTGCTCTTCACACACTTCCTCCTGCTCTTCACACACACTTCCTCAGCTCTTCACACACACTTCCTCCAGCTCTTCACACACTTCCTCCTGCTCTTCACACACACTTCCTCAGCTCTTCACACACACTTCCTCCAGCTCTTCACACACTTGCTCCTGCTCTTCACACACTTCCTCAGCTCTTCACACACTTCCTTCTGCTCTTCACACACACTTCCTCCTGCTCTTCACACACTTCCTCCAGCTCCTCACACACACTTCCTCAGCTCTTCTCACACACTTCCTCCAGCTCTTCTCACACACTTCCTCCTGCTCTTCACACACACTTCCTCCTGCTCTTCACACACACTTCCTCCTGCTCTTCACACACACTTCCTCAGCTCTTCACACACACTTCCTCAGCTCTTCACACACACTTCCTCCTGCTCTTCACACACACTTCCTCCTGCTCTTCACACACTTCCTCAGCTCTTCACTCACACTTCCTCCAGCTCTTCTCACACACTTCCTCCTGATCTTCACACACTTCCTCCTGCTCTTCACACACTTCCTCCTGCTCTTCACACACACTTCCTTCTGCTCTTCACACACACTTCCTGCTGCTCTTCACACACTTCCTCCTGCTCTTCACACACTTCCTCCTGCTCTTCACACACACTTCCTCAGCTCTTCACACACACTTCCTCAGCTCTTCACACACACTTCCTCCTGCTCTTCACACACTTCCTCAGCTCTTCACACACACTTCCTCCAGCTCTTCACACACACTTCCTCAGCTCTTCACACACACTTCCTCCAGCTCTTCACACACACTTCCTCCAGCTCTTCACACACACTTCCTCCAGCTCTTCACACACACTTCCTCCAGCTCTTCACACACACTTCCTCCAGCTCTTCACACACACTTCCTCAGCTCTTCACACACACTTCCTCCAGCTCTTCACACACACTTCCTCCAGCTCTTCACACACTTCCTCCAGCTCTTCACACACACTTCCTCCTGCTCTTCACACACTTCCTCAGCTCTTCACACACACTTCCTCCAGCTCTTCACACACACTTCCTCCTGCTCTTCACACACACTTCCTCCAGCTCTTCACACACTTCCTCCAGCTCTTCACACACACTTCCTCCAGCTCTTCACACACACTTCCTCCTACTCTTCACACACTTCCTCCTGCTCTTCACACACACTTCCTCCTGCTCTTCACACACTTCCTCCAGCTCTTCACACACTTCCTCCTGCTCTTCACACACTTCCTCAGCTCTTCACACACACTTCCTCCTGCTCTTCACACACTTCCTCCAGCTCTTCACACACACTTCCTCCTGCTCTTCACACACACTTCCTCCTGCTCTTCACACACTTCCTCCAGCTCTTCACACACTTCCTCCTTCTCTTCACACACTTCCTCAGCTCTTCACACACACTTCCTCCTGCTCTTCACACACTTCCTCCAGCTCTTCACACACACTTCCTCAGCTCTTCACACACTTCCTCCTGCTCTTCACACACTTCCTCAGCTCTTCACACACACTTCCTCAGCTCTTCACACACTTCCTCCTGCTCTTCACACACACTTCCTCAGCTCTTCACACACTTCCTCCTCAGCTCTTCACACACTTCCTCAGCTCTTCACACACACTTCCTCAGCTCTTCACACACACTTCCTCAGCTCTTCACACACACTTCCTCCTGCTCTTCACACACTTCCTCCAGCTCTTCACACACACTTCCTCCTGCTCTTCACACACTTCCTCAGCTCTTCACACACTTCCTCAGCTCTTCACACACTTCCTCAGCTCTTCACACACTTCCTCCTGCTCTTCACACACTTCCTCAGCTCTTCACACACTTCCTCCTGCTCTTCACACACTTCCTCAGCTCTTCACACACACTTCCTCCTGCTCTTCACACACACTTCCTCCTGCTCTTCACACACACTTCCTCCTGCTCTTCACACACTTCCTCCTGCTCTTCACACACTTCCTCCAGCTCTTCACACACACTTCCTCAGCTCTTCACACACTTCCTCCATCTCTTCACACACACACTTCCTCAGCTCTTCACACACTTCCTCCTGCTCTTCACACACACTTCTTCCTGTTCTTCTCACACACTTCCTCCAGCTCTTCACACACTTCCTCCAGCTCTTCACACACACTTCCTCCTGCTCTTCACACACACTTCCTCAGCTCTTCACACACACTTCCTCAGCTCTTCACACACACTTCCTCAGCTCTTCACACACTTCCTCCTGCTCTTCACACACACTTCCTCAGCTCTTCACACACACTTCCTCTGTTCTTCACACACACTTCCTCCTGCTCTTCACACACACTTCCTCCTGCTCTTCACACACTTCCTCCTGCTCTTCTCACACACTTCCTCCAGCTCTTCACACACTTCCTCCTGCTCTTCACACACTTCCTCCTGCTCTTCACACACTTCCTCAGCTCTTCACACACTTCCTCCAGCTCTTCACACACTTCCTCCTGCTCTTCACACACTTCCTCCTGCTCTTCACACACTTCCTCCTGCTCTTCACACACTTCCTCCTGCTCTTCACACACTTCCTCAGCTCTTCACACACTTCCTCCAGCTCTTCACACACACTTCCTCCTGCTCTTCACACACACTTCCTCAGCTCTTCCTCCAGCTCTTCACACACTTCCTCCTGCTTTTCACACACACTTCCTCAGCTCTTCACACACACTTCCTCCAGCTCTTCACACACACTTCCTCCAGCTCTTCACACACTTCCTCAGCTCTTCACACACTTCTTCCAGCTCTTCACACACACTTCCTCAGCTCTTCACACACTTCCTCCTGCTCTTCACACACACTTCTTCCTGTTCTTCTCACACACTTCCTCCTGCTCTTCACACACTTCCTCCTGCTCTTCACACACACTTCCTCCAGCTCTTCGCACACTTCCTCCAGCTCTTCACACACTTCTTCCAGCTCTTCACACACACTTCCTCAGCTCTTCACACACTTCCTCAGCTCTTCACACACACTTCCTCCAGCTCTTCACACACTTCCTCCTTCTCTTCTCACACACTTTTCCCCCTTTTAAGTTCCTCTATTAACACAACACCTTTAGTCCTAATGAAACCTCCAGCTCCACAGATGGGTTCTCGGGCGCTGCTCTCACAGGTTCCTCTAGAGACATTGAAGGTTGGGTCAAATGCAGAGGACTCTTCTCTTCGAGTAGGACTTGTGATATAACGTCTGCCTGACCTCGTCCTGCTGCATGCAGAGCTGCAGCAGCTTGTGCATTGATTTCCTGATGTTTTCCTTTCATGCATAATGAGTATCCAAGATGGCGCTGGTGTGTCCGTCCCCGTCTGGGCGCGTCAGAGCGAGCAGACGGAGCCAGCACCTGCTCCAACGCGGGGCTCATTACAGGTCCAAACATCTGCCCCAGACCCTGTGCCCTCACATTCTTCACACATTTCACTGATGTGAAGTTTGCAGATGAAAAACAATGACTTAAGGCTAGACACTGCAGGCAAAAACTTCCATATTCTGTTGGTCAGTTTGTTCTCTCAACATGTAGGCCCTCACACGGAAACAACAACCCACACCTGTGTTATTATTTCATTGACCAAATGTATTTTTCTCCCACAAAGACACAAAGATCAGCCTCAAAGTAGCTCCTACACCAAACTTTACAATCTGGGACATAATAGATTGAACAGAAGGCTTTGTTGATTTATGATTCTAAACCTGATTTATTAACGTTTTAACCCCAAATGATGGGTCAAATTGGTATATCACTGTCAGCTTTATTAAACACTGTTAAAGGAAAAATAGTCAGCATTTTCATATTGCTGTTATCCTTTAAACATGCTCTTGATTTGCCATCTTATGTTCAAAACAAAAAGTTTCTTCTTTCAGATAAACATTCCTCAAAACAGCGTGAATGCTACTGAATGCTACTTCAGGTGGGTTTTTGATGAAGAACGTTGTAAGAACAGGGTTAAAAGCTCAAAAACAGTCACTGTAGCAGAATATGTGTCCTTTAAAGAACAGAATCAGTGATTATGTCATTGTTGAAAATCAAGATTCCAACTTTCCCAGATGAAAGCCCATTCATGCAAAAGAGTCAGAACTTCACATCTCAGAAACCCGAGCACGCAATGATGACGTGATGCAGCAGCTCTAGGACGAAGCCATGGACGGTCCACTGTGGGGGCCCCGTGGTGGCAGGTGGGGCCCTATGCACAAAGTCAAATTAGTTCAATCAATTTCAATATGTTTTAGTCAACTTTGAGAAGAGAAAATTACAAAAAAATAAAAATAAAAGGTCAGAAAACATAAACGTAAAAGGTACTTAATCTCATAATTTGAACCAACAATCCAATCCAAAAGAATCCAAAAGAATCCAAAAGAATCCAAAAGAATCCAAAAATTCCTCTTCTTTTTTAAATTAATTTTGTCACTGTCAAATATAAACATAAAATGCAGTTTGACATTTCACTGTAGCAGCAGGGAAAAAATAATGTAAAAGATATATAGCAATTAGATAACATTATGCAATGTGAGCAGTAAAGATTGTACCATTAACCTTTGGGTTAGTGGGCAATCCTCTCTCAACTGCAGCCTTTGTCACAAATCACATGCTGTTATGTCAAGAGGAAAAAAGGACAGGGGAGAGGAGGAAACAGGAGAAGAGGAAAAGATAAAGGAGAGGAGGAAAAGAAGAAGGAGAGGAGGAAAAAGGAGAAACAGAGGAGGAAAAAGGGACAAGAGGAAAAAAGAACAAGGGAGAGTCAGGAAAATCAAATCAATTTATTTCTGTAGTGCCCAAAATTCCAACAACAGATGGGCCACAGGTAGAAGCAGTTTAAATATTTAGCAATTGACCCTCCTCCTCTGCAAAGAAAAACAGTTAAAAAACCCAGTGGGGAGAAAGTAAGTTCATCCAGTGCAGAGAGAGTTCCTCCAGGCCAGGTCTACAGAGAGAGGAGGGAGGAGAAGTGAAAGGGAAAGGAGGAAAGGGACGAGGAAAAGGACTTCTAGATTAGATGTCAGAAATATACAATTATTATTTTGTAAATTGTGGATGAAAGCGGAGCAGGTCCCAGGAGCAGAGGAGCAGGTCCCAAGAGCAGAGGAGCAGCAGAGGAGCAGGTCCCAGGAGCAGAGGAGCAGGTCCCAGAAGCAGAGGAGCAGCAGAGGAGCAGGTCCGAGCAGCAGAGGAGCAGGTCCCAGGAGCAGAGGAGCAGGTCCCAAAAGCAGAGGAGCAGCAGAGGAGCAGGTCCCAGCAGCAGAGGAGCAGGTCCCAGCAGCAGAGGAGCAGCAGAGGAGCAGGTCCCAGGAGCAGAGGAGCAGCAGAGGAGCAGGTCCCAGGAGCAGAGGAGCAGGTCCCAGCAGCAGAGGAGCAGGTCCCAGGAGCAGAGGAGCAGGTCCCAAAAGCAGAGGAGCAGCAGAGGAGCAGGTCCCAGCAGCAGAGGAGCAGGTCCCGGGAGTAGAGGAGCAGCAGAGGAGCAGGTCCCAGCAGCAGAGGAGCAGCAGAGGAGCAGGTCCCAGGAGCAGAGGAGCAGGTCCCAGGAGCAGAGGAGCAGCAGAGGAGCAGGTCCCAGCAGCAGAGGAGCAGGTCCCAGGAGCAGAGGAGCAGGTCCCAGGAGCAAAGGAGCAGATCCCAGCAGCAGAGGAGCAGGTCCCAGCAGCAGAGGAGCAGGTCCCAGCAGCAGAGGAGCAGGTCCCAGCAGCAGAGGAGCAGGTCCCAGCAGCAGAGGAGCAGCAGAGGAGCAGGTCCCAGGAGCAGAGGAGCAGCAGAGGAGCAGGTCCCAGCAGCAGAGGAGCAGGTCGCAGCAGCAGAGGAGCAGGTCCCAGGAGCAGAGGAGCAGGTCCCAGGAGCAGAGGAGCAGCAGAGGAGCAGGTCGCAGCAACAGAGGAGCAGGTCCCAGGAGCAGAGGAGCAGGTCCCAGCAGCAGAGGAGCAGGTCCCAGCAGCAGAGGAGCAGGTCCCAGCAGCAGAGGAGCAGCAGAGGAGCAGGTCCCAGCAGCAGAGGAGCAGGTCCCAGGAGCAGAGGAGCAGCAGAGGAGCAGGTCCCAGCAGCAGAGGAGCAGCAGAGGAGCAGGTCCCAGGAGCAGAGGAGCAGGTCCCAGCAGCAGAGGAGCAGCAGAGGAGCAGGTCCCAGCAGCAGAGGAGCATGTCCCAGGAGCAGAGGAGCAGGTCCCAGGAGCAAAGGAGCAGATCCCAGCAGCAGAGGAGCAGATCCCAGCAGCAGAGGAGCAGGTCCCAGCAGCAGAGGAGCATGTCCCAGGAGCAGAGGAGCAGGTCCCAGGAGCAGAGGAGCAGCAGGTCCCAGCAGCAGAGGAGCAGCAGAGGAGCAGGTCCCAGGAGCAGAGGAGCAGCAGAGGAGCAGGTCGCAGCAGCAGAGGAGCAGGTCGCAGCAGCAGAGGAGCAGGTCCCAGGAGCAGAGGAGCAGGTCCCAGAAGCAGAGGAGCAGCAGAGGAGCAGGTCGCAGCAACAGAGGAGCAGGTCCCAGGAGCAGAGGAGCAGGTCCCAGAAGCAGAGGAGCAGCAGAGGAGCAGGTCGCAGCAACAGAGGAGCAGGTCCCAGGAGCAGAGGAGCAGGTCCCAGGAGCAGAGGAGCAGGTCCCAGAAGCAGAGGAGCAGGTCCCAGGAGCAGAGGAGCAGCAGAGGAGCAGGTCCCAGGAGCAGAGGAGCAGGTCCCAGCAGCAGAGGAGCAGGTCCCAGCAGCAGAGGAGCAGCAGAGGAGCAGGTCCCAGCAGCAGAGGAGCAGGTCCCAGCAGCAGAGGAGCAGCAGAGGAGCAGGTCCCAGGAGCAGAGGCCAGAGCTGATCCCAGGGAGCCTCCTCTGGCCTGGGTTTGTCCATTAGCACGCACCTCCCTCCTCCAGTGCTCCCCTGGTGCTCTGGATAGGGTTTGATTTGAGAGCCACTCCACATAATTGACCAGTCAACAGAGCGTGTGAAGAGGCCCCTGGGTGCAGGGCCGTGCAGCGCTGGAGGCCATAACACTACAAAGACAGATGGTTCAGAGGCAGATGTAAACTGGAGTGGGAGTTAATGTGTACAATAACAACGGCGGTGAGAAGAGGACGAGGGGTTAACAGGGCAAATGGATGGGAGTGTAACCGGGCAACATAAAGGCCCTGAATGACAGGGGCCCCAACAAGATATCTTTAAAAATGTATTTTATTTCCGTGTGTTACAGTGACAGTGTACTTTAACTAAATAAATGGCAAACAAGAGGAGTAAGACAATTTTTACAACAAGGTGTTTTGTTCATAATTCCAGCCTTCCATCAGTGCTAGAACAAGAAAAAAGATTAGGAACCACCACTACTTGATATTCAGGCTAAGAAAACTATGTCTGCAAATCTTATTGCACAAACCAGGAATGTCCAAACTATCACTAAACTCTTGGTCTTGGTCGTCAGAACCTTTTGTGTTGCCCCTCGGGTTTAATTGTCCAAAATGACCTCGAGTGCTACTTTTTATGACAAACATAGCAGCGCTCATTACATTCATTACATTCATTCATTTTCTACCGCTTGCTCCCGATGACTGCAGCCTGTCCCAGTGACTTTGGGCCTTAGCCTTACACCCTGGACAGGGGCCACCTGGTCGCAGCTGACACAGAGACACAGACAGGACAACCATTCACGTTGCACACGCATGTGTTTGGACGGTAAACTACTCGTGTTAGAATGAACCCCATCCTGGTGTAAAGATGCAACTGCACTAAAATGGTGCTTTTTATATTTGTACTCTTTTTGTCCACTCTAAAGGGCTGTTTATTATGTTTAAATCTGTTCATCACATGAGATAAAAGAGGCAAGTCATCTAAAGTATATTTCAACAAACTATTGTTAACATACTGTATTAGAAGAAATTACTTAATACATTCTGTGAGTAGAAAGCTATAATTGTGATCAAATATTTGTGTAAATGACAAACATCCTAAAGTGATATATGTTCAGTCCAGTAATACTCACCAGCACAAATACTGAAGGCAGTCTTCTATCCTTTTGAGGAAAATTGCATTTACAAGAAAACTAAATCACTACTAAAAGAAATCAGTGCAGTCCACCTGAAAGTACATGAGCACAGGATACAGCTGCATTACATGTGCACATCAGGAGGGGGCGCTGTGACAGAATGCTCCACAAAACATTTGAAAATGTTACACCTTTGTGCTTTTTTGCTTCACTCCAGTTAATTCATTATTTATTTAAAGTGCTGAACAAATAGATAAAAAAAAAAATGGGGCTCTTTATGATTTTTCAACATGAAGAATCAAAATGAAGAGTCACATGACAGACCCACAAACTCCTGCCATGGACGCTGGATACCTCTGGAGCATGCTCTTGGCAGCAGGGAAAAAGGCCTGGACCAAAGTGATTATGGACATTCATGAAGTGGAAAAAAATTACATTTGGACTCAAACTGAAAATGGACACACTCAAAGGACAGTGGACAAACTGGGACAGACAGACTGGACTAATCGTATGGACCGGGTGAATGTTTAGTTTGTCTTTTCCCTCTCTTTGTCACTTTTTTGTTTTGTTGTGTTTATATATATTTTTAAAAACAAATAAAATAGAATAAAAATGTATTACGTATATAAAAAGTCTACAAAATAGTTCAAATGTATTCATGTAACACATCATTTGAATTTATTACAAACTCATCCATAAAGAAAGAAAGAAAAGCATTCATGTTTGTGCAGTCCTTATCACACTAAATGTAAATCAAACGTAAAGCACATTATTTGGCCGTTGCAGGGTGGCCCAGACAAAATGGGCCTCCTCTGGGTCAAAGGGGTTGAGGATTCCTTCCTGTTTTGAAGGATTTGACACGACAACAGAGCTCTGCCGTCAATAGCACAATTCAAATCCAAACATTATAATCTTTTAATAAGGAATGGTCCACACAAAATCTTCAAATCAGGAAGGAATCATTTGCCTGAAACACATGAAAAGCCAAAACGTTAAAACCCAAGGTATAGCTCAGCATTCACTCACTCAGCACTACTGCTCCTCAGGACCTCCTCTGGTCCAGGAATCTCCTCTAATTCTGGGATCTCCTATAGTTCTGGGACCTCCTCTGGTCCTGGATTCTGCTTCAGTCCTGGGATCTGCTCCAGTCCTGGGACCTGCTCAAGTCCTGGAATCTGCTCTAGTCCTGGGACCTCCTCTAGTCCTGGGATCTCCTATAGTCCTGGGATCTGCTCAAGTCCTGGGATCTGCTCTAGTCCTGGGACCTCCTCTAGTCCTGGGATCTCCTATAGTCCTGGGACCTCCTCTGGTCCTGGATTCTGCTCAAGTCCTGGGATCTCCTATAGTCCTGGGACCTCCTCTAGTCCTGGGATCTGCTCTAGTCCTGGGATCTCCTTCAGTCCTGGGATCTGCTCTAGTCCTGGAATCTCCTCTAGTCCAAGGAGCTCATGTAGATCAGTGGTCCTCAACCTTTTTCAGACCCCTGTAATAACATTCACTAGATTTCACAAACCCCAAATACAAAAAAATCGGCTCAAATGATTTAGTAGGCCAGAACTAGGACTCTGCATTCTCCACTGCATCTGAAGCCTGGTTTAAGACTAATCAGATTTGCCTGCATCATCTGAGGACCCCCTGTATCAGTTGGGATTTGGGGCGGAGACCAGGGAATGACAGCCAGTAAATGTCATGGCCAGGATTCAAACTCACGACCTGCCCCACACAGCAGGCATTTGTGCTATCCACTCAACAAACTATTTCATAAAACGTATTTATTTAACTCTAACAAGTGATGCTGACAATGTGAAATGATATGAACAGTAGTGTTTCTTGCAGTGCTCCCACAGATACAATTTAGTTTGTCTCAATTTTGTGGCTATCGTTTGGAAATACCATATTTTGTTAATTATTTATGTTTTGTCTACTGAATAACAATAACTTTAAATAATAAATCAGCTGTTGCATTCAGACAGTTTCTCTTACTTGAGTAGCTTCCCTAAATACAACAGTACACACTCACATACTAGATTTGAACCAGCAACCATCCAGTTATAAGACCTTTATACTTAGCGCCGCACAAAGACTCACAAAGGCCTTCTCCAGCGCTGTTAGCCCGATTTGATCTCGTCTTCATGCATCATTCCCTGTGATCCTTCCTGCTCTATCATTTATTTAAGACTGACGACGACAAACTGTTAGCGCCTCGCAAATCTGGCAACCGTCTCCAGCGCTTGGGGGTTAGCTGCAAACACGCTCTTAAAACACATCCATACATCATCTACTATTTCTCATGTTCAAAGCAAAGCCAGCTCTCACAGAGCAGCCATGAAACACATTAAAGGTGCTCTGTCATGTATTCTTTTGGCTTTTACAGCACGCATTCTGTAATATATGGATCGTTCTTGGCCTTTAAACAAGCTCATTTACCTTTTACCTTGATATCATTTACTTTGTTTTAGAACTTTAAAAAATGTTTACATTGTATTATTACACATGACTTTCTAACAGTCAGGCGTTCCTCATATGGATTTGGTGTTTGTGTTCCATCTACTGGCAGCAGAAGGACCTGTCTTAAAGCAGAGGAGGACTACAGTGTGCAGCTCAAACGTCAGCTCAAAACAGAGGTCTGTTCATAAGAAACTGTTTATAATTCTGTCAGAAGACCTAATGGACCGAGTCAGTCTTGAAGGACAAGTCTCTGTGCACATGGGTCTGGTCACTAGAACGGGCATCATGGTCATTTCCTCCCCAATTCTATCCTGATGTTTTGTTTTTTCAACTAAAATCTGAATCCAATTTTTAATAATTATATAATTTATTAAAATATATTGGGGTTATTGTGGGGTTATTTTCACATTTATTAGGTCTTGATATAGCATTAGCATTAGCTTTGAGACAAAAAGACGTCCCTTTATAAACACAGAAGTGTCTTCGGTGAAGTATTCAGCTCAATTGTAAAGTCTTTGACCTGTTGTCAGTGACATCCACCTGCAGCACACGGTCACTGCTGGAGCTGTCAGGATTTATTGACGTCAAAGAAAATGTTTTCTTCTGCCTCAGTACGGCCAAACCTCCTCCACCGATCACCTCAGAAACTACACTGTCTGAACGGAGAGCCAGGTAACCTATGTCTGACAAAGCCAACATTTAAGCACTTTGAGGATTTTATGTAAAAAAAAAAAAAAAAAATTGTAACTGTACAAGATACTTACTATGAAAGGAAAGACTTCTATGAAAGGAAGGTTTAACATGGGACAAAGTTGAAGTCTCCTGACGGCTGGTCGCGTACAGTATATGGCGTAAACACTGTAACGCAAAAACAACATTTTAATATGGTTTATTCTGTGCTCTAATAATTGGTCACATCTTTCGGTTTATTTTGTACTCATTAATGTGTCACTCAACTTTTTTTGGACATTCATAACGACAACAACAACAAAAAGTACCATATTGTGCCTAACTTAATGTAATACTGTCAGTACAAACTTGGAAACAATAAAGGGCACATTAAAGATGAAAGACCAGCCAAGTATTATTCATATTCTCATTAAGGCAGCGACATAAAGCCTGTCACAAAAAAATGTAAACTCAACCGTGTAGAGTGGAATAAACTGTTCACAATAGGAGCAGTCAATGTGAACGTCCTCATCCTCTCTGAGAGCGAAGAGGGAGGTCCATACGCACCATTCAGCTCTTCCAGCAGTGTTTGGAACTCACAATGTGTCAGTGCTGACCGCTTCAGCTCAACTTCACAATCTTTTGCCATAAAACCGTTGTGATATGAATTTGTCATTTTTGCCCACAGGTTTTCTTGGTATATTATACTGTGGAATTTAGAGTTTAGCCCAAAAAATGTGTCCGGATCCACACAATGTAACCGGAGTGACATTAATGTGTTCTGTAAAGTTTTATTGTCAGAATAAGCAGGCCTTATAGAGCCACATGAGTGTTCTACCTGTGTCTTTGGTACAGAAGTGCTTGTCCCCTCTGCAGACGCTGGGCCACAGTATCTCTCTCACTCTTTGGGAGGGCATCTGCATCTGTCCTCCGCTGCTCTCCTTGTGTTAACTTTCATTAACACACCTTCTTCTCTTACGGTACATATTCAGCCACTTTTTTTAACTTGGGAGTTAAACATTTTAAGAGAGTTGCTGTGCTCTCTTCTGGGGGGAGCAGATGTGGCAAATATGAAACAATCATGTTCAGCACGACTCTGCACCCTGGGCCTGAGCACGGCCCGTCAACAGAGGGGGAATAGTAGTCCCGAACCGAAGGGCCAAGAATCTTAACTCTGGAGGAGTTGGAATGCCCCCCTTGGCTTTCCCCCAGCAGGTGCACCATCTGTTGTCACTGCAAATATTTTACTTATGACAACTTCTCGCTCAAACTGTTGCAGAAATTGTGTGGCCTCAGCCTTTGTTGTGGCACTGGTTGGTCTTAAGCTGCACTTCCTCTCTGACAGTGGTGTCACTGTATCCTGCTACAACTGCCAAACATGGAACGTCTGACCATTTCAGTATGGTCTCCTTCCAGAGAATGAATAATAGACAGGACTGTAAAGTTGTTGGACCTTGAGAATATCATGCACTTAGTTTTAGAAGACACAGCTGAAACATGGTAAAAGGTGCTTGAAGATTTTCTGGGGGCTTGTTCAGGGGTCGAGCTGACACTGTACAGTATTGCAGTGTTTTTCAACTCTTTTTGAGTTGTGGTACACTTTTTAAGTTTAAAACATAGCATGGCATGCCACCTACTACTAAAGCATTACCAAATCAGACCATTTAAGTTAAAAAAAGTGATAAATAATGTTTGTGCCGCTGTCTGGTTCTACAAAATTGGAAATAGTGATGGTTTTGTGGGTTTTTTGGTGCAAAGGTTGCTCAGGACACTCCAAAATGGTACATAAGTCAATTATATCCACATTTGTGAATCCGTTGACTCAAACTGGACATTTTCCAAGGCACACCTGGCAAAACCTCAAGACACACTAGTGTTCCCCGGCACACTGGTTGAAAATGAAGGCAGTATTGTATCATCTGCATAGATTTGCAAAATGAGAGTGGTTCAAACACAGAAACAGATAGATTCATGGTTTCAGCTTCCTGTTTACAGGGGATATTTTGAAGACTTTTGCCCAATCAACAGATAGAATGTGTTGAATAGTTAATTGGTGTGACGATGTTACCTGGCCTCCATTCTAATCTCCATGTATTATTCAATCCTGTCATTATCATCTGGAGATGCACCACATAATTTGACTTCAGCAGGACATCACAAACACGCGTCTATCAGACGAACAGCGGACATGACGACAGCACCACCAAAGTACGGTTTATGGCCAAAAGGCAGCAGAGAGCTGTGGCTGTCAGTCCAAAATGGCGTGTAGCTGTAAACTTCCTCTGGTTGTGGTGTTAGTGACACGTCCTGGTCTTTTAAACAGAGAACCCCCAACATTTTCTCTGTCGTGGACTCTGTCTTGCTTGTTATTGCTCGTAATCGCAGCACATGGATGTGACGTTCTTTTCTCGTGGCTCTGATTGGTGCAAAATAGAGGAAATAGGGGGTTTAGTGATCAGGCCCAAACATACTTTCTTTCAAAATTGAAAGATGCTGAAAGATAGTGGGGATGGCTGGTCAGGCTAATGACAGTGGGCTGGATTCACATCACTCTGAAAGCCTTGGATTTCCACTCGAACACAAAATCTTCCAGTTAATATGATTGATCGATTGAATATGAATCATTTGATCTCAATCTCAGTTTATGGCTACATAACTCTCAGCTCTTTTGCTGTATAGAATAATCTACATTTCTACCTCTAAAAAACAGCAACATCAGTTGACATCCCATAATCCCTCCCTGGCTCCTGGCTGTGGTCCGTCTGTGCTGTGGCATGAAAATTCATCAGAAACAGCATTCTTATGGGGACTCATTAGAACGGAAAGGAGCGTGCGAGCAAGGTAAGGGTCGACCCAGCCACAGCCGCCCGCCAGCGTCAACACCAACGTATGCAGCTATGTACGGAACGTCTCTCAGCCTATTAATAATCATTTCCTCAACAAAAGAGGGGAGAAAATACGGATGGAAAACGAAGGAGTGGGAAGCAGAAGGGAAAAGCGTTAAGACACAGCTAATGAAGTGCACCGATTTCAATTTCTTCCAGACAAAAGGGAGACGATAATGGCTGCCCCACAAAATAAGAAGATAGCTCAGATTAACCGCTAACAGATACAGTCGGGAACTCTTCAGCAAATCATCTGTAGTTAACTCATTCAAGTCGCGTCACAGTTGAGTCACAGTTGAGTCTGGAGGTTGTTGACGTGGCATCACTTCTGAAAAGTAAACGGATTGGTCTTCAGCTGTTAAATTAAAGCGGTTTAATTGTTCATTTGGGCTGACAGGGAAGTGCCTTTCTCTGTCTGATCCCGGGTTAGTTCTGTCGGTCAGAGCTGTGTATGTGCTAACCTCTCGGGACAGTAGTGAACACTAGCGAAAAGGACTAGAACCATGTGCAAATCATTTTCCTGATTCTTTCCCGACAAATGTGAACTGAAAACTGCTACATTTGCCCCCGTATTTTTTTCTCCATGCCGATCCATTTCTTTGCCTGAAATGTTCCACGGTATGGCATTATATTATCTCTTGATCTTATCGTGAATCTTCACAGATCTGACTTGTAACTTGGCCTGATGGCATCACCTGATTGTCTCCATTGCTATAGATAGACATAGACATGGCCTTTTCACTTTCATCCGCCGCCAACTCAGTGCTCTCGTTTTCCACTAGATCTTCTAAATGGAACCTGATTCAACACAGCCCAAAACAAAACCTGACTTCATATTTACTTATTTTTTCTGGGGCAGACAAAGCATTATTCCGGTGCCACGCGCTCCCCCGCTATGCTGTGTTTTTTGCCTAATTAGTGCCAGTGGCTACAGCATATCCATTTGCATCGATCCCTTTGAAGAGAGATGCAGATGAGGCTAACGAGAGCGCTAATTACCCGCTCCGAGTGAGTGGGGAGTCTGCTAGAACCGCACTTTTTCGTGGTGTGTGAAGCTGAGTGCAAATTTGGCACGTTTAAATCAGGTTGGGATGGCGTATGTCTCAAGGTAAGGTAGAAATATCAGCCTGTAGTGAGCGGTGATGGGTTTGGGTCACGGGCGTAAAATACGGGGGGGATAGGGGGGTTACAACCCCCCCAATATTTTGATCTAGTACATTCAACCCCCCCAATATTTCAGACCATTTTTAATATTAAATCATATACTATATGTTATTTGTTAAAAAGAAATCTCCAGGAGTAGTTAAAACCATTAAATCAACAACAAAAATATTACTTTTTGACTACGCACCCCCCTCTCAGCTGTAGACGTGGTATCGCCCACACGGAGGCCGCGCTCTCTCACCCCTCTCTCTCCTGTCTCTGTCAGTGCGGCGTATGTCCGTCGTCAGTCAGTTTAAGAAGTTGATAGTTTTGACCATGTTTTGACTGCTATGAGGTGAGGGCGTAGTGCTTCACTGAGTCAAAGGACTTCACAATATTCTCTCGCATTTGGAGACCAATGTTGCAACAGCGTTTGGCGTTCACAAACTACACTTTTATCAAACTAGAATTCTACAGTGACACACACCTCTCCTCGCCTGTAGAGGCGCTGCATAACAGAATTGCACAGTGAAACATCGAGGAAGAGACTCGACTTCTCCGTTAGCCTGGTTGGCTTCTGCATGATCCGCGTCACAGCTAAACAAACACGAAGCGGCTGCAGCGTTGTTGGACTTTATATAGTTTTTGTTTTTATGGATCTATCCCAAGACCAACCCCACATGTGTGGGCTCAGTGTGAGCGACAGCCGAAATGTCGGAGCGCGGACAATGTACTTTCATTGTGAGGCGAAGAGATGAGTGAGACGAAAATGAGTAAGTAGTTGAGTAGTATATTAACTAAATAAGTGCTCTGAAAGTTTGTCTATGTCATCTGCGCGTGTAGACTAGTTGTACAGCTTAATAATGGATGAAAATAGACTTTTTTCCACATCTAAGCCAGCAATAGGTTACTTTTGGTTTTTTGGGTTTATTTAGCCGTATAACTTTTTATGTTATGGAAATAAACCCTGAAAACTGTGATCTATGTTCATGTGATCATAATCTGGCGTTGTCCTGCTTCTTGGCTTGTTTCTCTGTCATTTATCCCGTTATCGATCTCAAACGAGGAGTTTGTTTTGATTCCGAGCCTCACGTGCATCATAGCGCGTCGTGGATCATTAGATCTGGTTTCGCTCTTTGTTTAGGATCAGTGTTTGCTTGCGCATTTACATTTACCCAAACGAACCGAACTATCGAGGCAATCGATCTGTTTCCGCCAGAGCTTTGTGAGTTTATGTTGAGTTGTTATTGTCCGACTCGACCGCGTCTGTGGGATGTTGATGGTGCGCCGCTGTGGTGTAGTAGAGCTGTTCCAACCGCACTGTGGTAACACTTTCGCGACGGTCGCATGAGATAGATCAGTGGTCCACAACCTTTTATCACCGCGGACCGGTCAAGGCTTGACAATTTTACTGCGGCCTCGTAGGGGAGGGGCGATTATCATAATAAACGTGAATCCACTGTGTACCTGTTTTTTCTTGAAAAATAGTCCAGGGGCTTATCTTTTAATCCAGGGTGCTTGGTCTCTAGGAGGCGAAGCAGCTTTGAAGGCTTCATTGCCTCATTAGAGTCGTAGGATTCATGTAGGATTCCTCGTATTGTCTTGTTTTTACTCATTTTGTTGCTTGTGGGTTAAATTTTAGCTCAAATGACCGAGATGTAACCATCATCGGGCCAAAAATTCAAGCCCGACCCGCTGAGCCCGCGTGCGCATTCGTCCGAGCCCCGAGTCATTGCTGCAAAAGATTCAACCCGAACCCGACCCGGGACCGCGCGGATACTGTCCGAACCCGACCCGGGTCCGCGCACGTGTAGAACCGGAGTTACGTAAACTGAGTTCCTGCAGAGTTTTATTGGCAGAATAAGCGCCTGACAGGGCTTCAAGTGTTTAGTGTTCTACCTGCACCAACGGACGCGCCTGTTCCTCCGCTGACGCCGCCCACATGAGCTCTCCCTCGCTCACTGTCTTTCTCTCTCCTCCTGCTCTCTCTCTTTCTCTCCTCCGC